>JAFIDM010114070.1:0-11203 GCA_023159025.1 Thereuonema tuberculata
TGGCTTTGGAAGTTTCAAACACTTGATTATAGTAATACAAATATTCAAGTAATATTGCTTCTGAATTAATGGAAGCAAAACATCAAGAGAAGCATCAAACTGTAATAAATAGAGAACTGCATCTATTCATACGGGTGAGGAACAACTCGTCAAAGGCATGTCGCCGCAGCCGATTCGACTCACCGCGAAATAATGTATTTCTACAAACTCGAGTTAGGAGTTTATTTACCTTCATGAGGATAAATTCGTTATTCTGAAAAATACAACTGATAAGTAAAGTACTCTATATGATTCAGTACATTACCAAATTATTGATACTTTTTCAAAAATAACAAAAACTATGTAAGATAAATTTAGATTTACCAAGAATTTTTGCAGCGGCTTTCATATGTACTTAGGAAATTAAAAGGAATCCGGTTCACCTGTCTTAGAATTTTTATAAATTGTTTTTGTCCATTACTTCTGACGCTCCTTGGAGAACGCAAAGATAAATCTTTGGTTCAGTTGTTCCTGGTTTTTGAAGTGGTTAAGTTCGAAATGAAAAGTCAACTATTGTGTCAGCGTGGAATAAAAAAGTTATTCTGTGACGGTTTTATTCATGTGTTCAATAAAACTGATGCGAGATTAAACCAGAACGCATACTTGAGTAGCAAAGCGCAAAGCAAAAGTATAGCAAGGTGTTTTAAAAAAATTTTGTAAAAAATTTAATAACTGAAAAATATAACTTATTCATAAATATATACAATATACAATGTGGGAAGGTGATCACTACTTCATTAAATCAATAATCTATAACAAATATATTTCTAGTATCAAGATTATGTATACTTTAAGTTTCAACAATACTTTACTATCAATTCACATTTAGTTTAAACATCGATACTTTAGTTATACAAATTATTATGATGCTTAAATAAATTAAATGTTCAATAGTCCTTCTTTTCACTCAAGTCCTAATAGAACTTCGTAATTAATAATTAATAATTACTTTATCTTAATGCATATAATACAAATCAAATTTTACTCTTTGATTTAAAATAACTATTTACATTACATATAGAATTTCTAGTAATGGCTTTTCACCGGTATGAATGGAAAATAATACTATTCTGAGGATAATAAATCGCCCTAGTTTTAAATGATAAGCACAAACTATCACTGTATGAATAGTAACATCAAAAGAATATTACTACGTGAGTCATTACTTTAATTCTTATCTTCATTCGCAAAGAAATAATATAAATAACACTTACAGTTGCTGTCTTCAATGTAGTACCTACTTGAACATGAACCACCACTTGCTTGATACATACACCTTAATAGGAATGAACTAATTCACTATCGAAGCACTTAGTTTCCGTTTGAAACTATTCGACGGTCACTGGCGATATACACTACAGTTCCACACTTCAATTTCAACCAAGATGATGGCTTCTCACCTTAGGTGAAATAATACGAATACGTGACAGTAAATAGTCTTATATCCAAACTGCATTCTTCATTAATCCTTTTAATGACCGTCAACTTCGGATCTATCAATCGTACGCCTTCTTCGATATACTCAAGTGGTCTTCGGGTCTTCGAGATTTCCCGTTCCTTATCTAAGCAAATCGGTACTTCTTCTATCTTCGTCCGATCAAGAAAACTAATAGTTCTTGAATAACCATATCTAAAGTTCTTAATCGTTGTCTTCGAATTTACCGCAACACATAATAGAATTCTAAAGAATTGAATATCAAATTAATCTTCGGAAACGTTAACTTCCGTTTCGCCTTCTTTATAGCAAAATCTACTTTAATCAATTCTTCTGCCTGTTTACGATTCTTCGTATCGATAACTTCAGTTCCAGTTATGGTTAACTTATGCGAAATAAACTTCGTCTACTCAATTACAACAATATTAGTAAATTACTGTCCATTAATTTCCATTCCTCGTCTTCCCGTAACGCTCGCTTTAAACTTCTTCTTCCCTCGAATAATTAATGTACTCGTCTTACTTTAAGCGATAGCCTTCGCATATGATTAAATTCCATATTAGCCTTTGCTTCAATTTCTTCGGAGCGTTTACAAGATTCCACTATTCAATAGAATTATTCACAATTAGAATCTAAAGAAGATAATACTTATAGTCAACTTCAGTTGTAGTAGATGCAAGTTATTCGACTTCGTTACTTCAGGGAAATTGGATTCATTTCTGCCTTCTCCCTATAGAGACAATTCTAGTCTCCCGCATATTTCTCGGAGCAAAGACGATTGGACGAACTCCGTCTCCTACGAGCTCCAAACTTCCAACAGAACTACTCTCGACTCGAACTACTAAGGACAACTGAACAGTCACATGTCAAGTCTCCATCGCGTCATCAAAAATTTGCATATTTAAAATTTGTATCACCGAGCTTTGCTCATAATTTTAAATTGAAATAAAAATAAATTTATTTTCAAGCAACATTAAAATTTCTTTTTCATATTTTTTTTTCTTTAAACTTCAACTTCATAGAAATAATTTCACAGGAACTTTTAAATAATAGAATATCACCAACAAAAACATTTAGTTATGGTAGTGTGAAATGTTGGGTGTAGGGGCAAGGATGTCGTTGTAAAATGAGGATCCACACAATTGACAATGAACGAGTATTCACCTGGTAGCTCTGTTGCGAAAGTAGAAGCGGATCAGGTGATTGCAAAAATTAAAAGAAGCTCTGAAGTAACTGTAGAAGCTAGAGTGAGTTCAAGTTGTAAACGAGTGTAGCGTTGGATTATCTCAAGCCGGCGAAGGAGCCCTTTCAACTTAAATAATCCAACGTTAAATTCGATTACAACTTGAACTGCAGCTTCTAAATTTCATTTGTAATTCTAAGGTTTCAGACGCTACTTTGTACATGGATATGAATGATTTTGATGTCACACTCGCCTTGCCTTTTCCATGTTTCAGCAACGATATCACACGCTTGACTTGTAGAAAGTCTTCAAACTCACGTGGTCCTACTAACTATATTATTTCACTTCTTTAAAAAAAAAAAAAAACTTTCAATACGAGGATTGCAGCAATCATATCGGGAGACGCTAGAAATTATTCAGCCTCGAACGATTCTTCATCTGAAAAATCAGTTGAAGGCTTATGACGTCTATAGGCTGGACAATGAAGATTCTAAAACTCTAGTTCAAGGACGAGAAGTGAATGTGAAGAGTACGTTTCTAAATGAAAGGAAAACGGAAGGATTCCGAGCTATGGCTTCCACTCCAAAGAGAGAGAATTTGAAGAGAGTTTGAACACTTTCCAATAAAGTTTGGAGGCGTTTCTTCTGCCATGAAGAAAGACACTTGATAGCGTATTGTCCAAAAAGAGAGGCGAAGATCAGGATGGAAATGATGAAAAAATGAAAAGGAAAAGATGCAACCAAAGTCGGAGAGTTCATCGATGGTGGGCGTTGCAGAAGCCGTCTGGGTTACCCCATCGTCCGGAGTCCTAGTAATCGATGTGACTGTAGGAGGAAAAACCTACTAGGCAGTCATGTGACTCATGCGGAGCAGGAGTCACTATTGTGAAGGAAGAATTTGCCAGAGCACAACAATTTCGGAGATGGAAGGATGGACCAAAAGTCAGAATTTGTCACATAGGAGGTCAGAACATAGAAACATCAGGGTTTGTTAGAGTACGAGTGAAGATCGCAGGTGAACTGTGTGTATTTGATGCCATCGAAGTAAGAAATGTTCCTTACGTTCTGATACTCGGTTGTGATTGGTGCAGAAAAAAAGGAGTCCAACTGGACTTTGAGAATAAAGTGATTCGAATCCCAACAGAAAAAGAACTTTGTGAGAAGGAAATGCGTTTCAGCAGTCGTGGGGAGCGGCCCGTGTTTTTAACAGGAATTAGTGTTAGATGGCAGGACGCATGTATTAATGGAGAACTTTCGGTGACACAACAGGAAGATATCAAGAATTTACTGGCACAATACAACAACTGTTTTGCAACCAGTGAGCAGAAGTGCGGAATCCACCATATCAAATTGATACACTGGATTACAAAACAATACATTATCCGCCATATCGACGATCACCGGAATAGAGAAAAATTATGAGAGAGTTGGTTCAGGAAATGCTTCAAAATCAGGTAATAGAGGAGTCATCTAGTGCATGGAGCAGTCCAGCCCTCCTTGTTAAAAAGAAGGATGGATGGGTTTTTGTGTAGACTATCGTCGGCTAAATCAGATTTCCCCAGAAGATGGGTACCCAATGCCACGTGTGGACGATTTTGTAGACTTCATGGCGGGGAAAACGTATTTCACATCGCTGGATTTACAAGCCGGATATTGGCAAGTTCCTTTCGATGATAAAAGTAAAAGTAAATCAGCTTTCCTGAAGGGCTATATCAATTTAAATGTCTGCCGTTTGGTTTGGTCAATGCACCCGCCACTTTCCAAAGGGTGATGGATAAAGTTTTGGCCGGATTAAAATGGAACGATTATGTTGTGTATTTAGATGATGTACTGATTGCCAGCGAAACCTGGGAAGAACATTTGGTGAAAGTAGAGCGAATTTTGAAGCTACTACAGCAATTAAAACTTAAACCATCAAAGTGTGCATTTGGGCAGAGAGAATTTAATTGTATGGGATTTATAGTCAACAAAGTACGATTTAGACCGTCAAAAGAGAAAAGTTATTAAAGGGTATCCTCATCCCAAAACTTGTAAAGAAATAAGAAGTTTTCTCGGCTTGGATTCATATTATAGACGTTTTATATCAAATTTTGCGAGGATAGCTCGTCCTCTTCACACGCTTACGGGAAAAGCCATAGAGTTTGAGTGGTCAGAAGATGCAGAATTAGCCTTTAAACATCTACAGAAGGCATTGGAACAATCTCCGGTTATTGAGCATTTCGATTCCACAGCACCGGTAATTTTACATACTGACGCAAGTGAGTACGCGATAGGAGTTGTTGTATTACAGAAAGAGGAGGATGGTGAACACCCCGCAGCATATGGAAGCAGAGTGCTGACAGCGACAGAACAAAACTATAGTACCATCGAAAAAGAGAGTTTAGCATTAGTATGGGCATTAAAGAAATTTCACCCATATGTCTATGGGAGACAGATATTTATTGTTACGGACCATAATCCATTAGTGTGAAGAAGACTTAGGATCCACATGGGCGCCTCACAAGATGGCAGATGGTGCTGGATAATTATTCGGTTGAATTACAGTATAAGTCGGGAAAATTACATCGAGACGTGGATGGTGACACAACTTTCGGTGACACAGCAGGAAGATATTAAGAATTTACTGGCACAATACAACAATTGTTTTGTAAATACTGAGCAGAAGTGCTGAATCGCCAAGGTTCCACCACATCAAATTGATACACAGGATTACATTATCCGCCATACTGACGATCACCGGAAGAGAGAAAAATTATGAGAGAGCCGGGAATTATGAGGTTCCCGGCGACAGACGAAGCCACCCGGCTTACGAAAAAGCAGAGGCCGATATCAGCTCAAGTCGAGCAGGTTCCCGGCAACAGAGCAAGCCACCAGGCTACGGAGAAGCAGAGGCCGTTATCCGCTCAAGCCAAGCAGATTCCCAGCAACAGACGTAGCCAACCGGCTCAACAAGTAGGAGAAGCCGTTATCCGGCTAACAAGGAAACCTCTCCAACGTTGCTATCACAAATTTTAATGAAACTTTGCAGAATGAATCATTAGATTGTGTTTATAAAATGAAATAAATCTTAGATGCGGAGTCGACCGCGAAGAACGACTGAGAGGTGCGTAGAAGGTTCTATTTGTAGTCCAGTGCATATCATTGAGAGCTTATAATTTCCAGTCACAAATCGGTTGGAAGATTTTATTATTTTAATAAATATTATTTTTCTCATATTTTCTTCTTTTTCCTAATAGTAAGTTCTTTTTTATTTCTTTTCTTTTCTTTATCTTAACATAAAGATGAACAAAGGGAAAAAAATAGTCTTATGTGATTAATTTAGTGAAAAAAGAAATGTAAGCAAAAATTAAGACAATAAAAACACTTTTAAATTTGAAATAGTAATACTTATTTAAAAAATTACATCTTTTCCACGGATTTGACTCTCGAAATTATAAACTCTCAATTTACTTGATAACTTCAGACACCTTCTACGCCTCTCTCATTTTTAAGCTATTTAAAAAAAAATTAATGCCAAATCAAAGGAGGAGACTGTTTAATAAAGGACCCAATGCACAAAATATTTTATTGAAGTAAATCATCAGTACTTTTAATTCATAAAAATGCATTGAAATTCATTAGATGCAACGCACGCTCTGTTTTTTGACGCCGATGAATTGATGAGCGTTGTAAATGAAATTGATTTATCAATATATTATACATCGTAACCGTCTAATGTAGAAGGTTTCCTCTTATATCTGATTCTTTCTAATTTACGTTTAAGAATCTTTCCGAATTTGGAAACTTGAAATTTAAAACAAAATAAAGACTTTGAATAAGTTTATATCACGAGTCAACAACAGATGGCGCCACTTAACTTAGCTATTAGAATGTATAGGAAACTACTAGATATAGACGTTAGCAACAAATCATTAGTGCCATCTGGTGTTTCAGAGGTAAAACGATCTATATTCGAACATTTTTGACCCAAAAAAAAGTGGTCCTTCGCGGTCGACTCCGCATCTAAGATTTATTTCGTTTTATAAACACAATCTAATGATTTCTTACTGCAAAGTTTCATTAAAATCTGTGATAGTAACGTTGGAGAGGTTTCCTTGTAAGCAGTGGTGATTACAGGCGTTAAAAGGAGTCATCAGGACTCAACGCAGAACACCTTCAGAAATAAGATCCCCTCCTCAAGAAACCCTCGTCAACGGCCATGAAGGAACTTTAAATCTGATCAATAAAGTTACTCGAATCCATTATTCAGCTATCAAACTGAATAACCTTTTTTTGTCTTTCATGTTTCGTAATAAAGTACCCCCTATCTACCTACCAACATCCAAATAAGGTAGTATTATTGCATAAAAACGTAAAAAAAAAAGAATATTCCTTATTATTTTACCATAAAAGACCATAGAAGTATGTAGTTTTGAAAGGAAAAAAATTGCTTCAAGTGATTAAGTTGATCCACACAAAACGCATTTGTTGATTGGGGGGGGGGGAGGAAAGAGGCATCAATTGCCCCCTGGATCCACATCTATGTCCTTAGAGGTGGGAATAATCGCTTGATGGGATAATTAGGCACTTATGAAATAATAATAAAAATACAATAGAATAAAACAAAACGCCAGCAAAGAAAAGCTGTAAAAGAATAATAAGGCAACAGGACCGGACGAAATCCCTGCGGAGGCCTGGAGAGCCTTAGGAGACGAGGGGGTTGACTTGCTCACTGACCTCATAAATAAGATCTATAAGCAGAAAGAGATCCCAGAAGCTTGGAGAGACAGCATACTTGTACCGATATATAAGGAAAAGGGAGATATATAAGATTGCAAAAATTATAGAGGGATAAAATTTATATCACACACTATGAAAATTTTTGAAAGAATAATTGATAATAGACTCAGAAGTAAAATTGAAATTGGAAGGGAACAGTTTGGATTTATGACAGGACGGTCAACTACAGATGCAATTTTTGGGCTCTGACGGTTGATGGAGAGATTCCGTGAATACCAACAGGAACTTCATTTGTCTTTATTGACTTAGAAAAAGCTTATGATCGGGTGCCAAGGCAGGAAATCTGGAGATGTCTAATCATCTTATGTCCGACTTATTTAGGAATTGTATCGAAACGCGAGAACAAGAGTTCGAAGCTGTCTTGGAGAAACTGAAAGTTTTATGGTGAAAGTGGGGTTGCACCAAGGTTCAGCCCTGAGTCCGTTGTAGTTTAATGTTGTAATGGATGTGTTAACAGAGAAGGTACGTGAAGAGCTTCCTTGGAACTTTATGTATGCAGATGATATTTTTTTTGTGTTCAAAATCACAAGGAGAGATCGAAGAAAAACTGGAGAGATGGAGAGGCGCTTTGGAGGTCAGAGGCCTTAAAATTAGTAAGAGTAAAACTGAATATATGGCATGAAATATGCGGGCTCAACAGCAAGGAATATCAGGCTGCATGATGCTGACATTAAATGTGTTAAGCACTTTAGATACCTGGGGTCAACGGTGGACACGGATGGAGAGACGGAACTAGAAGTCAATTGCCGAGCCCAAGCAGGGTGGAAAAACTGGAGGGATGCCTCTGGCGTACTTTGTGATAGGAAGGTCCCAGTGAAATTAAAAGGCAAGATATACAAATCACTAGTGAGACCGGCACTGCTGTATGGAACAGAAACCTGGCCTTTAAAAAGATCCAACATCCAATACGTGAAGGTGGTGGAGATGAGGATGCTGAGATGGATGTGTGGGGTGACGAAGAAAAACAGATTAAGAAATGAGTATATTCTGGGAAGTACGAAAGTGGCAACTATTGAAGATAAAATGCAAGAAAAACGACTCGGATGGTTTGGACATTTAGTAAGAAGAGAAGAAGATTATGTGGGGCACAGAGTAATGAAGATGGAGATACAGGGGAAGAGAAAGAGAGGACATCCTAAGAAGCGATGGCTAGACTTGATTGAACAGGATCTCAAAGCCAAAGGGATACAGAGAGAGTGGGGGCTAGATAGGAAACGATGGAAGATCAAACACAGCTACCCCATCTAAAATGGGAAAAACTGCAGAGGAAGAAGAAGATTACAGTAGATTAATTAAGTTTGTTAATAATCTAATACAAAAGAAAAGAAACTTAAAAAAAAGTTAATAGTTAAAGAGTAATATTCTCATCAATTACGTCAGCGATTAATAAAGTTTTTATATTTTTAATACTTTTTAGTGTTTTAGAATTATTTCTCCCAATTAATTTGACTGAATAATTTATATTTTATATAATTTTCCAATCTTAGACCAAAATTATTATTTATTTTATTGATTTGAAAGATTGTTAACCAATTATATCTAGTTATCTTTTCATTATTTTGATTATTTTTTTCTATATTGACATTGTAAATGTTATTCATAATTATTTTATAGATAAATTTTTCTTTAATGGTAAGTATTTTAAATTTTTTCCTTATCTTGTTTTATCAAAATGGGTAAATTGCTGAAATTTGTATGTACATTATTGAAAATTTTAAGAAGTAATTCGTTAATATTTTTAATCTTTTATTGATTCATAAAAATCCAACACTCTAGACCATAATCCAAAACCGAATCCACTAAAGATTTGAAAATTATTATTTTTTGTTTAAATGGAGTAAGTAAATTAATGTGATAAAAGAGATAAGTGTAAGTAAGTATGTAATTGTTTTATGATAAAATCCTATTGTGTATCCCAGTTCAATTTCTCATCTAAATATATTCCCAGGTATTTTTGCTGTGTTACAAAATTTTTGTACATGTATAATTACTATTAGTATTTACACTGGAATTCATTTCTCTACAATTATGATAGTGAAGTGTGAGAAATAATTCTTTATTTAATATTTTATTTTTATTTTTAATAACCATTGCCTTTGTTTTTTTTTATAGTTAATGGTCATAATATTATTATTTGCCCACTTTATTACATTATTTAAATCATTCTGTAGAGAATTAAAAGCAATATATTGATCTTTATTACTAGAAATTAGAATAACATCATCCGCATATATATATATATATATATATATTTTAGTAAATTTAATACAATTACTTATAGAATTAATGTACAAATTAAATAATAAAGGTCCTAAATTGGATCCCTGAGGTACACCTGCCTTAATATTGTAGAGTTTGCTAATTGAGTTTTTTATTTTAATTTTAAATTTTCTGTTTTCTAAATAACTTTTTATGACTATATAAAAATTGCCTCTAATACCTATAATATTAAGTTTTTGTAATAATAAATTATGATTTATATTGTTGAAGGCTTTTTTAAAATCAATGAAAGTATTGTATATGGTATTCCCATTATTTAAATTTTAATTTATGAGATGATTTAAGCTTTTTAAAAGTTTCACTGTACAATTATTGGGTTGGTAAGCATATTGATGTTTCGATAATATATTCTTTTTTTTTAATAAAATTATAAATAGCATTTGATACATAGCTCTCAAATATTTTTGATATAGGTCTATACTTGTCAAAATTGTCAATTTTGCCACCTTTATATATAGGAATAATGTACGCTATTTTCCAAAGATTAGAGTAAATACCTGTATAAAAAATATTAATTATGATCTTTTTCGATTAAATTTCGGTAATAGCTATTTTTCCGTTTAAAAATTAGATTTTTTAACCAATTTCTCTTTCTTTTATACAATAATTCATACTTTTTATTAGTTCTATTCCCTTTAATTTTTTTAAATAACTTATTTTTATCTTCTATGTGTTTCGTGATTTCCTGAGTCATCCATGGATGTTTGTATATATTATTGAGGGACAAATAGGCTATATGCTCCATATGCTCTTTCTGACTTTTCCTTCAGTTTACGGCGCTCTTGCTTATCAGCTATTTGATCTATTTCACTAATCAACATATTAGCTGTTCTCTATAGTCCGTCGCGCATTAACGCATTTTTCATATCTATTCGCCAACTTACAAAATTGGTGCCATCAAAGATGGGATTAATATAACTACTCGAGCCCTTTTCAGCCATTCTAAACGGTTCTCTATTTGACTAAAGTCAATAATGAATAAGAAACTTTCCAAGTTTCGTCTGGAGCCAATCGCAACGCTTTCGTAATTCCACGTTTCAGTCAACCACTTTCGTCCAATACTTCTGGAGCATGCGCAGTGGAAGCGTGCTGGGCCCATAACCTATTGAGGGACAAATAGGCTATTTTTTTTTTATTTTTTTTTTTTATATTTATTAACACTATTTGTTAGATTACAAATAATAAGGCTGAGTGGAATTACAATAAAGAGTCACTAATTGGAAATTGGCACTTTCAGCAAACAGTTCGTTCTCTTCTTGAGTCACTTCTTTAATCCAAATCACTGTCTTCGTTGGCGTTTCCTGTTCTTGGAATACAATGGATATATAAAATATTAATTGGTATCACAATTATTAATTGAGAAAATATTTCCAAACTCTACTTGAGTTTGCACAGTTGAGATAATTAATTGCAATTTATTTCTATAAGTATTTTCCAATCAGAAAAGGACCAATCGAAGCTCGAGAGGTCAGCCGCAATACCGATAAC
>JAFIDM010114071.1:0-11203 GCA_023159025.1 Thereuonema tuberculata
TTTCTCATTGCCTTCATGACCACTGGTCCTGGCACCCAAAAAAGACGAACTTTATTGAATTGTGCCAGTAAAGACAGAGTTTTGAGGCAATCGAAAACGATCTAAGAAGTTATGCGGCACTGATTCAGTGCATTCAGTGCTGCCTGACTATCAGAAAAATTATAAATATTCTTATTCCTGATGTTTCTGTCCAAACAGATGCCGGTACAAGTGAGAATTGCAAAGATTTCTGCTTGAAATACAGTTGTGAAATTACCCAGGTTATAAGAAAAACCATACCCGCCAGTTAGGTAATACACACCTGCTCCGGAGCCATTGGCAGACTTGGATCCATCCGTATACCAAACAGATTCATCTGTGATTATAGGAGTTGATCCAGACTCAACGCTTCAACTTAGTTTATATATTTTCACGTCGATCGATTTTGCACAACGTACACGTCCGATCGGAACTAACATTAAATCTTCTGACTTAAATTAACTGTACGATTTAGCACACATCCGCTCTATTTTAGGTTATCAACTTCTTCTTGATTAATCTTATACAATGAACAAGTCCGTTCTGAACAAACGTTGAATCTTCTATCTTAAATTAATGTTCATATTAACCATATTCCATCTGATAAATTAGTTCTTTCACTTAACTTAAATATTAATATTAGAAATTTATATTTTCTTTTATCAACTGTTCTGACTATCTTCGAAATACGATCGTTCCAATTTAACTATGTTTGAAATTTCTCCATTTCTTTAATTCAACTGTACTTCAGGTCTTCGAACATTTCCGTTCCTTTAACTTTAACTGCATTTAAATCTTTTCTAAAGTTGACGAACGAAGATAAAGTTGATTACCCTTCGTTTGAAGTACGAAACTGGAACATCAAATAATCAACGTTGAGTAATCATCCATCTTTTACCTCTGCTATGATCTCTTTACTTTTATCATTGTACCATTTAATCGAATTGTGACTGGGAAGCAAAATTTGGAAAATATCTTCACTTCAATTCAATCTTCGTTTTCTTGACGACCAACAAACAAACATTTTGTCTTCAGTGCTTGTTGCCGAGGATACAGTGAACCAACATTCCCAACGGCTTTGACTAAAATTGAGACGACCTTATTATTTACCAACGAAACGTATATCAGCCATGATATATATAATACTTAGTATGATATTGTTGACACGAGTCTTGTTCTAGACAACAAGTATGTTGCTCCGGCAAACCTGGTAAAACGATTTACAACCTTAAAATCAAAATTAAAAATCAAAACTGAAATCAAAATTATTAACGAATTAAAATACAACATATACATATTTTAATAATTCAAATAAGAATGGCTTTTTGAGTCGAGCTAGTGCAAGACTCAAAAGGCGTACCAGGGGAGGTATTAAGAGTACAGGATGGAGACAGTGACCCCTCAAAAACTAAAAGCAAGAAAATAAAAACAAGAACAAAATGTGGAATTCAAATCCTTGGGCGGCACTCAGGCTACCACAAAAGGTATTTGACCACAAAAGGAAAGAAAAAAAAAACATTTTTAAATAAATAAATAACAAACCCTCTGATGGGTAAAACAAAAGCAAGTAATTCAAATAAGAATGCCTTTTTGAGTCGAGCTGTTACTCTGGGAGTGCCGTTTCGAGCATGTTAGGCTCTCATCAGCTAGAGCTAGTCAGCCAGTGCAAGACTCAAAAGGCGTACGAGGGAAGGTATTATGAGTACAGGATGGAGACAGTGACCCCTCAAAACTAACTGTCATTGTCTCCATCCTGTATTCATAATATCTCCACTCGTACGTCTTTTGAGTCCTGCACTGGCTGATTAGCTCTGGCTAATGAGAGCCTAACAAGCTCGAAAAGGCCGTCCCAGAGTATCAGCTCGACTCAAAAAGGCATTCTTATTTGAATTACTTGCTTTTGTTTTACCCATCAGAGGGTTTGTTATTTATTTATTTATAAATAAATCTTTCCTTTTGAGGTCAAATACCTTTTGTGGTAGCCTGAGTGACGCCCAAGGATTTAAATTCCCCATTTTGTTCTTGTTTCTTTTTTGTTTTGTTTTTATTTTCTTGCTTTTAGTTTTTGAGGGGTCACTGTCTCCATCCTGTATATATATCTTACTTTATCCATAATAATTAATTTTGCGTTTATATATTCAAAAATATATCACATAGATTTTTCAAGAAATTTTCAAATAAATTAAAGTAATGTTGAAAAAAGATGTAGTAAGAATCTGAATAGGAGAAAAATCCGAGTTACCATTTTTTGATCAAATCCTTAAAATTTGTAAATACAAAAAAGTATTAAAATAATTGATAAAATTAGATGTTCTTTCTGTAAAATCCTTTCATTTCGTTTGTCAGGGAGAGAAATTGCTTTACTGTTTGTCTTTTTTTTTTAACAAACCTACTTTTACAGCATTGAAACTGAAACTATCTGACTGGCGTAATGATTGAACGTCTTTTTGGTTCTATCCAAACAACCATAAAATCATTCGATCCCTACTAAAATTTTGTGACTTCCTCAATTGAGGAACGCCGTCTAGCTTTGTGGATGCAATCTCAATATCAAGGTTAGAGCTGAGAAGACTGTCTTCATCAGAAGAATCGTTCTCCGGTGTCTTCCTTTACCTCAAGATCGTCCTGGTCCTATTTTTAAGAAGTGGGCTCCTCCTGGTTCTCTTTTCTGTCCTTTCAAGAAGAACCCCCTCCAATTCTTCCTTTCAGGAGAGTCAGTTAGAAATTTGCATCGTCCTCATTTGCTATCCATCCTTCGCGTTGGGAGAGGTGATCCCGAATCTCGTAACCCGACAGTGTTTGGGATCAAATCTCCCGAAGGATAGTTTAATTTAAGAGAACAGCCCATTCCATCCGCAAGGGTTCAAGTGTGTTGCAAAGCTTACTATCAAGAGAACGTTATCTATTAATTCTGGAGTTTGCAGCAAGGGCTTATTTTAAAAGATTTCACGCTATTTCCACCGGACATTGCAGGAAATTGGTGAATTTAAGCTTAAAAAGGTGGCCGCCATGCCAGTTATACTGTGAAAGGGTGGTTAACCTTAGTGAACGCCAAATTTCGCCACTTGCTCTGCAAATTATTGGAAAAGGCTTACGGTTTAACTTACCCTCTAAGCCACAGCTTCACAAGATAATAGCACCATTGGAAGTAGCCATTAACTCTATTGCCGATAGAAATGTTGCAGATAGTCTGAGACATCAAATAGGCAACGCTACAAGAGCACTAAATTACCAATCAGGGAATTTATTGCAAAATCCTTTGGAGGTTTTTGAACTTAACAAGTTGAGAACAATGCATGATGTTTTAGTTATTCCGTCAGATAAAGGTAATAACCCAGTAATTATTAGGGAAACTCAATACGTGGAAATGGTGGAATTTTTCATACAAAGTACTAATGGCCTGGCTTTCTTCTCTCATGATAAGAAAAATGTTTTAAATATCACACGGAAAATTATACGTAGTTTACGTGATGATGGTGTCATCACTGAGGAGCTAGCCGACCAACTAAGAAGCGGTAGCTTAGATGCACCTGTACTTACTGCATTACCGAAATTACATAAACCAAGGACTGAAAACGGTTTGATTCAAGTTAGGCCCATTATCAATTGCACTAATACTGCTATAAAAATCCTATCAGATCATTTGTACAAAAAAATGAGAGCATTACAAATTGCTTCCAGATATAGCCTTCGGAATGGCTATGAATTTGTGCAACGTATACGATCTCAGGACATCGTTCCAGGACATGAGCTTTTTTCCTTGGATGTTAAATCGTTATTTACATCAATTACTGAGGATTTAATATATAAGACATTTCAGCATATTATTCATAAGTTTCACATTAATTTTATGAATGTGCGCAATTTTCGCAGCTTAATTCCACTGGTTGAGGCGCTCTTTGATATGCAGTATTTCCAATTTCAAAACAAGATTTACAAGCAAGAAGTAGGCTTATTCATGGGGCTGTCAGCATCGGCGATATTAGCGGAATGGGTCATGCTCTACATTGAGGACTGTGCATTAAGTGAATTACATGGATATCATATTAGAATCCCACTTTATTACCGATATGTTGATGACATTATCGTTTATGCTGATAGTAATGCTATTACTCTAATTGCAGAAGTCTTTTCTAATATTCACCAACAGATTAAAATGGAGATTGAGAAAGAACAACAGAATGCTATCCCGTTTTTGGATGTATTAATTACGCGGTCCTCTGACTCCTTTCAAACAGCTGTCTACAGAAAAAGAACTTTCTCAGGTATTACTATGAATTTTCAATCTTACACACAGTTATCTTTCAAGGTTAATTTAGTTTCTATGTTTGTGCACAGAGCCATGAAGTATTCTTCGTCTATTTATAATCTTAATACTGAATTAGGCGTCATACGTAAATTATTAATGAATAATGCTTTCCCAGGCGATTTTATTCAAAGGCACGAAAAAAGAGCCATGTTGAAATACTACAATAACCTAATTCCAGAAAAAGGAAAAAAGTGTTATGTATCCATACAGTATCACACGGATATTTTTGTTAAATTACAAAAGATTTGCAAGCCGTTTGGCATCACGGTGACGTCACCAGCTTCATCAACTGTGGCCAAGTGTTTAGGTAAAAAACGTTTGAAAGAGTTTAAGGACATCACAGGTGCAGTCTATGCTCTTCAGTGTTTCAACAATCATTGTTTGTATATTGGGGAAACCGGAAGAAGCATTGTTGAAAGGGTTTCCGAGCACCGTAGGGCCATTACGGGTAGAAACAAAGAATATCTCACATACAGGCATCATACAGAATTTAGTCATGGTATTAACTTGAACTCGCCTATTATCTTGGACACATATATTAATGAATATAAAAGGAAATGTATTGAATCTATATTTATGTTAAGTTTACCACATACATACAATGTTATGATTACTGTTCCAGCTATATGCAAATATTGTATAAAGAAAAAAAAAAATTCCAGTGTTACAATTAATGCATCGTAATTAATGCATTACATATTGGTAATTTACAGTTAAGTTTATTCGATCTCTGCTACAACAACAATAAATTAATAATTTTATTTTTAATGATTAGAATTTAAATTTTAAGAATGCATATTGGTAATTCACAATTAATTTCATTTGATTACTGCTACAACTTAATTTTAATGAATTATAATTTCCAGTGTTGTAATTAATGTATTGTAATTATTGCAATTCATAGGGTAAAAATCAAAGTTTCCTTTCATTTCATATTATTGTTTGAAATATTCAATTATTAATACATAAACGATCCGTTGTAATGATTTTTCATATACATATTTTGTAGTCTTTACTTGGATAAAAAGGATTATTAATTTCCATTTTGTATTTTTTAAGTATGCATATTGGTAATTCACAATTAATTTCATTTGATTACTGCTACAACAACATAATTTTAATGATCGAAAAATGTTCCAGGTTACAATTAATGTACTGTAATTAATGTAATGCACAAGGTTAATTCACAGTTAAGTTTTCTTGATTACTGCTATTATGACAACAATAAATTTAATAATTTTTAGAAAAATTTTTGTTATATAACGTTTAACATAGTATTTAACTGGTTTTTGTATACACTATTTAGCACGATTACTGGGACTATTCCATTTGTTAATCAGAGGAATGAGAAATGTTTTTTGTTTTTTTTTTTTTTAAAAAAAAAATAAAAAGATTCCTTTCATTTCATGTCATTGATCGAAATATTCAAATAATGATTATTTGTTCACTATTAATTATGTTCAGATACATTTATTTTGTAGTCTTTGCTAGGATAAAACGATTGTTAATTTCATTACATTTTGTCGTTTTGTAATTTTAATTTTTTAAATTTTAAAATTTTTTACTTTCTATTTTACTTTTCAAATTTTTTTTTTTTTACTTATGTATAGACATGTAAAATTCATTTGATTGGGTTCTCTTATATTATTTTAACTTATTTTAGGGTTATAAATACTGTGAATTCTTAAGTATCGATTTGGAGAAAAAAAAATTTTTTTTTTTTTTTTAAACACATGTATTTGTTTACATTTTTGTTGAGCATAATTCCCAATAGATGGAGTTGTTATCTTGGTCAATTGTACTCTGGGAATTTTCCATTTCGCTGTGCATGATGGTTATTTTCTTGCCTATATATTCTTTGTTTTTGTTTTATCTCTTCACTTGAGAATGTGTAATCAATGTATTTTACACGAAACTATAGTCGTCTATTAAAATATTTCTTTCTAAGTACGCAGGTGTGTCGGCTAATTATTGGATACTAGATAGTTTAATGTTGTAATTGAAATAATTTAGCCTAAGAACAACAGAAAACTTTCTCAAATACTTTCAAAGGAACTGAATTTCTTGATCTCAGTTTACCTCACCGCCTTCCATGTCCGGTCCCATAGCCGTGTTATTGATTTACCTAACCCTTCCATTCTATGCAAGGATTAAAATGCAAGGAATCTGTTTTCCTGTGGAAATGCAAGGAATCTGTCTTCATTCTCACTAGCCCTTATTATTATAATGACTGCATTTCCGTCTAATCCATTGCACAGTGCAGCTTCCGTTGCAACTCCATATAACAACACCTTCTTCCACTAGTTTGTTTGTTTGTGTGTGTGTGTGTATGTGTTTTGCTATCTCTCCCCCCAGGAGATCATCCTATTTATCTGATGTTTTACTTCATTTGACTGGATCGTCATCAGACGATGTATTCCCGCCTTTCCGTCTACGTTACCTGCTCATGTCACATTGCCGTCATCACATCTGTCGCCAGATGATGTCACACGACCGTTACTATGCTTCCTATTCTCGTTATGTCCTGTGCAATGAGGTTCCAACAACGGCTCCCCTTTGATTCCAGCCATCGGGATTTTAAAAGCTTGTTTGTTATTGGTCCACTTCAAGCATACAACGCATTTAATTTCTTGTTGTAATCATCCGTCAATGAATCATTAGAGATTCGAAATCGATCTTTTTTAATGCATTTTTTTTTTAATATGGTATTAAACTTTTTTAATCTTCAACTTGTGTGTCGGCGATTTTAGTCATTTGAATTATTTTGCACAAGTTAAAATCCAATTTTAAATTTGATTATTCTTTTAAGATATAAAATAATTTATCTAAGAACACAATTGACACTCACAATTTAAGCAAAGGATCGCACCTTCTGAGCATGTTATCGGTGGAGTTTGGCTGGCTGATGAGCACATAACAAGTGCGAAACGGTCCGTCCCAGTCTCTTCACGATGACAGCTCGGGGTGCGAATCCTTTGCGCAAATTGTGCGTGTCAATTGTGTTCTTAGATAGTTCATTCCGCACGTTAAAGAAAGATTAATAATATAAAATAATTGAATTTTCTACATTGAGATGTTACAAATGAGCTTCTTAACTAGCACGGTTTTTCTACACAAGAAAGAAGTCCTGAAGCACTTGATATGTTCGCCTAGAACTCAATTACAAACTCTTTGTTATTACGAGTACACTGGCTACATGAAAATCTTTCCCAAACAATACTTTTTACCTTGACATATTCTCTATACGTAAACAAGATAAAAATTGCCAAATTCTTTGTTCATCAGATTCATCAAACCATTTTAATGTTATTAATTAAATAATGTCATTTTAATGTTAAATGTTAGTTATATATATGTCTCATATATTTACCTGCAGGTCGTCATTTTTTCCAGTTTCAGATCGTAACACTCACTCCTACATTTAGATACAGTAACTGCATCAGAGCAAGGTTTTTTTTTTCTTGAAAGACGAACTACCTGAAAGAGGTGAGAGAATATTATTTAAAAAAAATAAAGAAGCTTTTGGAACTCTGAATCATTTTTAAAAATCCTAAATGATTGACTTTTGCAAACAAAATAACACAAAGAAACATATCCTAACGAGAAATTAACGTGCAGAAGGTATAATTGAAGTCAAAAAACAAAACAAAGGCAGCACAATGAATAACAAAACAGCCTTTCTGGTTCAATTACGAGAGGGAATCGGGAATGGCCGTTTCGTACTGCAAGGAACTCATCAGCCCGATCCGCCCTCCCCGATAAAAGAAGCCAGAAAGGTAAGAACATTAGTGAAGATCACTGCCACATCCGCAGCGACCCCCGATACCAAAAAACAACAAAAATTAAATTGTGCTTTTAGGCACAACCAAGAAACCTTTTCCTAATGAACGAAAGGATTGAAGGCTTTTTAATGGAATAAATTGTTCAGCAAGGTGACTTAACTTAAAGAGAAATTAATGTGCAGAAGGTATAATTGAAATCAAACATTTACTTCTGAAGTGGCTGCTAGGGTTACATATGGCGCTGCAATTCTGTAGTGAATACATATGATTCGTTGTGTTACACAAGAACATGTTTGATATGATTTTCCCCGGCATCGGCAACGTTTTGAAATCGCAACATTTCTTGCTCAACCACAGCACATTGTGTGTCACTTAAAATGTTGTGAATACGGCATGTAATCCTCGTCCTTAGGTCTCCAACTTCGTAGACTAGGTGTTCGCGATAGTTAAGATGCCCGCCCAGCCAAAAGTTGCAGGGATTGAGATCCGGTGAAGGTGCTGGCAACGTTTTATGAAAATTACGACTGATGATTTTGTCGTGGGTAAACGTAGCCTGAAGTATCCGCTTGACAGGGCAATTACTGATGGCTATGTCAGGTGAGGCACAATTCTGCGTAAAAACCACTGCATTTAAACATTGATGCAGTTGGAATGCGGGAATCACAGGGTTGGCTAACATAAATGCATAATGCTCGCCTATAATTGTGCAGGTGACGGGGTTCTCAGAACCGAGCTCTTCTAAAAAGAAAGGTCCGACGAGGAATCTGGATGGGATTCGACACCAAATGGCGATCTTTGGTGAATGAAGTGGCAACTGTAGCAAGATGTGTAGATTAACAGGTGCCCTAATTCTGGAGTTGTGCGTAATATCATCGCGCTTCCCATCCGCTTCATCAGGCCACAAAATGTTCTATGGTTAGTCGGTTTCAATTCAGTTCGACTGAAGTCAGTAATTGTTGAACATAGCAGATCTTGTAGAGATACCAGCGCAAAATTTGTTGTTGAAATTTCTGAACAGTGCTGACCCATTTGTCTAATTACAGTGCAACTTCGATAATTCGAAGCTGAAGGGACCACTACAAAACTTCGAATTATCCAACACTTCGAATTAAACAAGTTATATCTTTTAACTTTAATTTCAGGTCCACTGAATGCTTGAAAAGATTATTCTGTCAATAAGTAAATATTTATTCAGAATGATCATGGTATGAAAGACTTAAACACTATATGTATGTAAAAGATATAAAAGATTTATATTACTTAAGCTACAGCACATATTACATTCAATACAGAAAATATAGTTTTTCAAAAAAATGTGCAATGTTTGATTGTTGTGTAGAATTCAGTCGCTTAAGGTTAGCAAAATCATCAAGCATATTTAGTGAATGGAAAACAGCTTCACTTACGTTGCTTTGTCCTTCAATGTACCGACGAAATTCGGCGCTATCCCGTACTCTTGGCGATTCGGCATTTCTATATTCACACCCTTTTCCACCTCGCAATGACTGAGACCTTTTCAGCGAACCTTAAATTCTTGTATACGTGTGGTTTACTGAAAGACATGGTGACACTGACAACAGGAAGCTCGAATGGCGTCTGAAGTGTCACCTGTCGAATGGCGTCACGTGTCGAACGATGGCGGGAAGGGGATTTCAGTTATCACGTGTCGAATTTCTTAACGATGAAACGCCGAAAACTCGTTATGGTTCGAAATTTTTTATAAAAAACTTCGAATTAAGGAAGTTGAACTTCGAATTATCCACGATTTTCTAACATTGATTTAATAAGAAATTCAAGGGACTAAGAGAAATCTTCGAATTAACCACGATTTCGAATTAAAGACGTTCGAATTATCCAAGTTGCACTGTACTATCCAACAGGCCCTGCACAGCTGCTTCCACTATCATTTGCCATCCATTTTTCCTCCATCGATTTGGCTACATCTTCCACTGTCTGCTGGTCGACAACTTTCCATCCTCTGCCTGGGTACAATTGTACGGAAACTTTCCATCCGCTGCCCGGGTACAACTGTATGGAATTTCTCTTAATTTTTCGAACACCATTTGTGGTCATAAGACCAGTGTTTGTCCCTTTACTGTCGAAATGTGAAAGTTAGAACAGTAAAGGCACGCTATTATTTTGATAAAATAGCTTCACACAAAATGTGCAATCCTTTGGAGACATTGTCATTAAGCAATGAAGTGACGCATTCCGCATTAGTCTGTTTTATAACAGTTTTCAATCACGTGTGAAGGCAGGTGGTTTTCTAACTTTCATTATCCACTACAATATTGCAGCGTCATATATCAACCTAGAGGCTACCTTCGGAAGAATGTTTTTTTGCGCCAAACAAAATTCCGTTGCCATATACATCCTTTTGTGAAATACGACATCGTTCCGGTGTTTTGTTCTCCAGAAATGTGAACTTTAATTATGAAGACCTTGTAGATGAAGCTCTTATCGACTTTGCAGAAACTCAAACTTTGCAGGAAAGAAAGTGAAAGTCTGTCAGCAAATAATGGAAGAGAATATATAAATCTTCAAGGAAGAGAAATTCTCAAGAGTAAAGTATTCATACATAGGAATGCTCTTCGCTAATGGTATATAAATGATATAAATTAATGGTATAGCTGAAAGTCTGAACAGATCAATATCAACAGTAGGACAACAGTAGGACAATAACTCGTGTGAGGCTATTGCTTAAATAGTGATACAAGAGATGATAACAGAAATTTGCATTTCTGATACCAAAAAGTCTACGAATGGCCCCTGGTGGTGATTTTTGAAACTATTTTTTTTTTTTTTTTTTTTTAAATGAATGAATGAATGTCCTTCTCATGGCTTCATTACGACCTACTGAAAATTGGTGCCATTCTGATAAGTATTTTTGCAGTAGAGTGCATGGAATAAATAGGTTATATATTGTTGAAAATCCTAATTATATTTGAAATCGGATACAACATATTATATTTGAAATCGGAGACAACATAGAGGAGTGGAATTAAAATACTGACTAACAAAAGCCCGGGCGATGAGTATACTGGCACACGGTTAAAATCATTTCCGAACGCTTGCGTAATAAATACAGGGTGTC
>JAFIDM010114072.1:0-11202 GCA_023159025.1 Thereuonema tuberculata
TGTTCGTGATTGTGTCGTAAGCTAATTAAAGAAACAATGGAAGGACACGCGACAAAAAGGTAAAAGCTCAGTGGCAGCAGCCATGAAACTCCGACGGTTAAGCACCTTTATGTCCACCGATCTTGATAAAATTTGATATCTACGGGGGTCTTCCTGTTACAAAATACGAATGTAATATCAATTTGAAACAATCTTGTGATTTTTTTTTTACCAACTTGGAGAGGTTCGACGTGATTTCAAAATTACAATTTCTTCCTTTTTCACATTAGGACAACTGTTTTTTTTATCTCGCGCGAGACACAGTTATTTCGCTGGTTAATAAATAAATAAAAAAATCTGTTTTTTTGTTAAATCCATTTTTCAGTAAACAATAAGTTCATGCGAAACTCATATCTGTGGCAATGTTAAGCACTAGGTGTAGGTTGTTATTTGTTGTTTTTTTTTTGGGAGGGGGAATTAAAAGACAGAGTGTTGTAGTTTTTTTTGTTGGATGATAACTTCGACTTGTAATTTCATCATTTATCCTGGATCAAAAATCTTAATACGCAACTGTCTACAACAAACAACTTTTGTAAAGAAGATGTCACTTTTTATATTTTATTCTATTGATTGATTGTTGTATGTTATTAATAATCAAATACAGAATTTAAAAGAAAGGGATTTTTTTTTTATTTTTTTTTTAATTTTCTTCAAATTGATTTGTAAACATCCTAGAGGTTTGCTTCTTCGTTTCAAATCTTTCTGTTTTGAATCAAAACATTGGGAAAAAGAATAATAATTTGCGCAAGCTCAGTAATTAACCCTCCATTATTTTTAATGAAAATTATAAAGAAGTCTGGCAATTTCAATTAGAAAAAGTTTTCCATTTTTAATTTTAAGTAGGGTGTTTGTTGAGTGTTTGTTCCTTTAATTAGAACTTGAAAGTCTTCTTTTTTCGGAAAGGGAATGGTTGCAGAAACTTAAAAAGACTAAAATAGCAAAATGCTTTTAACAAATTGGAGAAAAAACTGATTTTATTAAGTTAACTGTATTTCTAATTGCGATATAAGTCAATCAATGGTAATTCTGGTGATCAGGGTTGGATACGCAGTATCTGCCTAAACGGTAGTTTTGAAAAGAATGGCATTCGAACGTTATTGATTTTTTTGTTTTTTTATATTATATTACAAAGTGGATAATGTTTATTAAGTGATGTTGTTAGTTTGCTGATTACAGCCTTGTAATTTAAACTATTTCACATATGCAGGCATGTTCCATATTTAACGAAATTCAACGATTATGTATAAAAAAAATGACAGGATTTTACGAGTAAAAATAATATTTATTTCATCGTGGTACAGTATAGTAGTTAAGACACAAAGAAAAGAACAAAGAACAACTATTAACTATTAAATTAGTAAACATTAAACTGAAACACCCTCCTTTTATTTATTTGAGGGAAAATAGACAGAATAAAAAAGTCGTAATATCAATATAACATGAAAGGTTTGAAAAACTTTGGGAAATAATAGCCAATCTCTCATTAAAGTTCACACAAGAATTCTGAGAACTTAAGTTAATATGTAATAATTCCCCAATGTAGTGCTAAAGCGATTATAATAGCCTGAATTCCCTACTTTCTCAAATACACAAAAACTGATTATACCAAAGTAGTAAAAATGTAAATGATTTAAAGAATCCTCTTCTTTATCTTTCTATAAATTAAAAAAATAAATAAATAAAGGCTTTGCTATTTTCTTTCTTCTCAAATATCTTCTTCTGGCCAAACCCTCGTAATCTGTTGGGTTTCTTTTTCTTTGCCGCTTGGTTGAAACGAAGCTCTGCAATTTATTCGTAAATATACTTTGAAATTTCTGTTCCCGAGAAAATAACCATCTGCAGAGCTATCACTTAAGATCTCTTGTGCAGTGTATTCATCCGTGTAGCTGTTTCATGACTTTCAAGAAAATAAGAAACTTTTTGGCTTTGAACTGCTTCTGTTGACGATGGGGGGCTCCAAAATACTTCCTTTGCGAATGATTATGACACACAGCCGAGAAATTACTCGTAAAGAAAAGCAGCTTATTGTAATCGCTTTAGCTCAGTTTAGTGAAAGAGCTTTTTCAAGTTTCTTTTTATTTATTACTCATTTTTATGTTAATTAAGTAAATAAATTATTCTAACGTTGGTTAATTTGCAGAATCACTTTTATTTGCAAGGAAATTTATGAAGTTGAGCAAAATAAATCGTATACAGAAAAGAATTAAGAAATAAAGTAATCACCAAACAGTTCAATTCCCTAGAAATCATATAAACAACGCAGTGTACATAAACGATTATGTAACGATTAGCAATTCGACAGTGTGCTGCAATGAATAAAACAATTGTAGATAAATGTTAATGGATTGTACATACAGATCGTACAACAAGATGAAAGCGTAACAGTCGATCAATACGATTGTTTATTTGTCATCTCTTCCTGGTATCTTTTGATGATACAAAGTAACTTTCCGAGTATTGGGAAATGCACTAAATTGTAAGAGGAGACTCTAAAGCCAAGGGTACCTCATTAGAATTACTTGATGGAAATATATGCTGCTTTTGTAACAATAATTGCATTGAATTGGACAGCTGACTCTGCTTTTTCAAAATAAGTTCGATAGTACTGTAACAGGAAAGTAATATTACGGAATTTCAACTACAGCTCTCCTGTCAAACACATTGTCGTGAAAGAAATTTGATTTTGTTTTTCCAATTTTTACTCCAATTTGTTTTTGAATTTTTATAATATATTTTTAGTTAAATAGACTTTCCTAAGAAATTCCTGTGAAGACATTTTGTGGTCGTGAGTGCCGCATTTGAAAGCCTTGCGCTGCTGAAATCCCTGAGGATTCAGGTTGTGTTGCTACTTTTGCATTGACGCTGACGTTAGCAAGAATAGAGGCTGCGTAATTCTAATGTTTTGTTGTTGCTGGAGACGTGGATAAAGAATGTTCTCAGATTTAAAATTTTGGAAAGTATCAAGTTTTCCTTTCTGAAGTTTTTAGAATTTGGTTTATTTTGTTGTTTAGTTTTCGATTCAAAAGCAAGAAATTTATTCCTTGAAAATGAATCTACGTAAAAATATTAACTAACAAAATATCTTCGTTGTTTCTCGATTTTAAAAATTGCAAAACATTCATAAATTTTTGTAAACCAAGCTGTTATTTTTAATTAATAAACTAAACATAGGGCCTAATAGAAAACTTTAACTCAAGAGTAACATATAATTATCTCATATATCGGATGTTACAATACTCATTTCATGTAATCATTTAGTTCTTTAAAGGTATGTTTTTATATAACAAAAATTACAAATGTTTAAAATTCTCGGCAATTTACATTAACCCTCGAGAATAGAAAGGATTATTCTCGAAAGATCCCCTGGTCGTGTTTTCCAGTTTCTTTTCTGTTCATTGAAAATAATAAGAAAGCCAAACCATAATGTAAACTTAATAAATTTTAGAAGATAATATAGAGCCCTCTTTTGTTAACAAGATTTTAGATAGATGAAATAGCCAATTAATACAAAAAAAAAAAATATTCCTGGAAAATGACATTCTTGAGGAGAATTCTATTTTTTTTTTAAAGCCAAAAAAAAATCTTTCTCGTTTTGACCGTATCTATCAATGCCAGTGATTAATCTCTCGCAATAAAGGAACTAAAAAAAAAAAAACATTAAACCGTTCTTGGCTCTGAAGAAAATCTATAAAACTGATGACAAAAAAATCGCGTTTGAAAAAATAACAAAAAACACAAAAAAAAAAAAAAAAAAAAAAAAAACCCGAACAGTTTTGAACATTTTAAGATTAATCTCTATTGGGAAAAAGATTGCTAAAATAGCTACACTTGAAGTATGACGTTATTTTTCAAATTAGCTAAATTGTAGTTTACTTATAGAATATCAATTAATAAATTAATATGTTTACTGGCTCATTTACTCACTTAATAAAATTTATTGTGCCTAATTTTGTTTAAAAATCAATTAAGTTTCAATAAACTTATGAAATATTTTTATTTATTGTAAAACTAAATGTTTGTATATTTTGTTTCATGGAAATTATTTTTGTTTTTCATTTTTTAGCTTAATCTGAATTGTTGTTTTTAAATAAAAAAAAAGCAAAAATTCTTCTAATTTTACAAATAAGTTACATTAATATTTTCCTTTGAATTATTCTCTTTCTTTAAGATAAAAGTTTTCTGCAGACCAGAATAAAACCTCTGCTAATTTATTGATCCCTTTGTTAAGTCACGTGTTCATTATCACACTTGTCCCTAATTTTTAACTTCAACGGAACTGAGTCAATTGAATATTGTTCGCCTTAAAGTTGAAGTGCGATTACTTATGTAATGTAAAGTTTCATTAAAAATAGATATTTTCAATCGGAACTTGCTAATTAAAAAAAACAAACAAAAGATAGCCTTTTTATAAAAATTTTAATTTTTTTTAGCAAAACAGATTGAAGAAAAAGTAATGAATGACAATTAATAATAATTCAAATTAGAAGACTTCAAAATCCTTCACAACAGAACATTAAAGCAGTATCTTAGAACAGAAACTTTATTTGAAAATAAATTGAATATTCTATTAATTTCTTTCTTGTTGAATAGTTAATAAGATTGGATATTTTAATATGGTTTACTTACAAGTTGTTTTGTTGACGAATTAATTATCATTATTGAAAGATTTGACTGCAGTAAAAAGGCCTACAATAAACAACTGAGTGTGATCATATTTCTTACCAGCCACCATGTGGATACGTTGCACTCGGAACTATCAATAAAAATTCATAAAAATCTAATAAAAGGAAGAATTTTTGACAAAATTCTGTGTAAGGCTGTAACGTTAATTCTTTTAATGTTGACTCAATGTTAATTCTTTTCCCTTTTGTTCTTTTCAGCAGAGACGCGTCCTGGTCCATCTGGGATGAGTGTTCTGCAGCAGTTGGTTCTGTCCCACCCTTTCGCGCCCGATTTTAATGAAGAAGAACTTTGTAGCATTCAAAGGTACAGTCCTTCCTTCCTTTATATAGTTTGCTTCTTAATTATGACTAATCCAAAGTTCGAGTTCTGTAATTAGACAGAATTCTGTATTGGGATTAATTTTTACGTTTATTGTGATATTGTTTATTGTGATACATTAACAGCTGTCCTGGATTCCACTTATCAAAAATATTAAAAACAGCTCCGTGAATCCTTGTGCACGTTAAATTTGTTGTTATACGATTAATTTTACTTTATAAATTTGAATTTTCTCAAAGTTGTGATTTCTGCATCATTTATTAATTTATTTATTTATTTGTCAATACATACTTCTAGTGTAATATTTAGATGTCGATATCAATTATGCGAAAACCACTGTTTTCGCAAAATTAATAGGAAGCTTAATATAATTTAACAAAAGCTTATTATACTGTATATTGGTATTTAAGAAATACAGTGTTACCTCCGAATAACGGACAGTCACGGGACCGCAAGTTTTGTCCGTTATTGGGAGGTGTCCGCTATTGGGGAGGACTGCCTTTTTTTTATTTTTTAGCTTATAGCATGTCATTTAATGAAAAATTACGTACAATCTTAATTAAATTTCTACAATTATCATTGCGATATGAGAGAATATGAACAATTGCAAATTATGTACTATATTCCTTTTTAAATGAGTGCTAATCCGTTTGTCTTACTTAAAATAATGATAAAATTAATTACAGTACATAGAAATTAATTTCTAGCCATCCATTTGATGCCTTAAACGTGTCCAATCCTAAAGTTTGACCGACTTCTCTGGCTTTTTCTTGAAGGAAAACACCGCTTATAGGAATGTTCTTTGCACGAACAAAGCGGAACCATTTTATCACCATTTCGTCGATTTTGCTTTTAGTTTCAGTTTTACGAAACTTCAAATTCTTCGAATTTTCGTTTGAATTCACCATCCACATTTTTCTAATCTCATCTTTGCCCTTTAAAGTTCACTTATCTGAGTTTTTCCAACTTTAAAACGTTCAGCAAGACAACGCACACTCAGCTTTTCTTTTTCAGCAACTTCAAGAACATCAATTTTTCTTTCAGTGCCAATCTCTTCCTTTTTGACGCCATTTTAATTCGCATTAAATTTAATCAACACGTTTATAGGTTAGCTTTACGAGGGATTGATATTTACAAAGCAACTGCAGTGAAAAAAAGGGCCTCGGATTCGTGCATTGAATCATGGGACACCGATACAATGTATCAATGTGTGGGACACCGATGTAAATACAACCATGATGTGTTTGTCAAAATGTTAATAAAAAAAAAAATTACAGTTAAAATAACTGTCCGCTATTTAGAGTGTCCGCTATTCGGAGTGGATAACATGGAATGTCCTATTTTAAGGGACTGGGACCCGCAAAAATGTCCGCTAATTAGAGGTGTCCCCTATTCGGAGTGTCCGTTAAAGGAGGTTACACTGTATTATTATTACAAGAAAAGGTCTAAGCATTTGTCCCAAGACGAAATAAACATTCAAATAAACATTCATTCAAATGCTGGCAACATTGTAAACCTTTACTTTTACAATAATTTTGTAGTATACATTATGATAAGGTAAATGCAAATCCGACTTTATTAGTGATTGTTTCTAAGGTTTGGAAATCAAATCATGAAATTTTCCAAGAAAAAAATAATCTTTTGAAATTAGAAGATTTTAGATGAACTCAAAAAAAGAAATAAGTCACTCTCAGAATCGAAATCTGATTGAAAATCTCAAGTCAAAAGATATTAACATTAACTTATTTATAAATAATTTTGAGTAAAATTTTGTATTCGTGTTACAAAGAGAAGTTTCTAATTATTTAGATTTTTTTTTTAGCTGCTTATTTTATTAATTTACCTCAGCAAATGAAATGCAATCAAATGGATGTAATCCATGTAATCATGTAATCTTTTGATCTGCGTCATTCTTACGAATTTCCAGTTTGGAAAAACCTTTCAAGGAAGTTTATGCTTGAACTTATTCCATATCGAGGAATAAGTTCATGGGTCACAAAAAATATTAAAAACTAAATACAAATAGAAAAATTGCAGATTTATTAGACAAATACATTAAACAAAATATTTATAAATTTAATGATGCAGTGGCATCCAAACTTTTCGGTATCGCTCCCTCTTCTTTTGAAATGAGGGAAAATATGTCATCTTTCATCATTTCCAAAGAGAGAGAAAAAGATAATTGAACGCAACAAACATTGTCTTTAGAAGTAAAGATTATGTTTTCTTTTTATTTTGTACTTTCAAAAAAAACAAAAACAAAAAAAAACAAAACAACAACTTCTAAATTTAAATTCATTGTTTTCCAGTTTAGAAAACTTAAGGCCATAATTCAGCTATTTCTTCTAAATCTAAATTTAGTCGTTAGATATTAATTTGTTTCAAATGGTAAAAATCCTACATTTTAATAGAATATTGTTTAGTTATCATTTTGATT
Source organism: Thereuonema tuberculata (assembly GCA_023159025.1). Lineage (NCBI taxonomy): Eukaryota > Metazoa > Arthropoda > Chilopoda > Scutigeromorpha > Scutigeridae > Thereuonema > Thereuonema tuberculata. The sequence goes on from JAFIDM010114072.1 coordinate 7,478, forward strand.
TAATCACAGTGGAACCATTAGCTTCTTTACTTTTACTTTTATTATATAATGTTTGTTAATTTCAAAATTTAAAGTTTTGTTTTTGATTGACAATTTTTCTTCTTTTCTTTTACCAATGAAACATCTTCATTATCTTCTCTTTCTCTAACAACTTCATGTCAACCAGTTTGAGAACTATTCTATTGGATGAAAAATAACTAATGCAAAGAGATCATATTTTAAAAAAATGACTGTTGATTATTTGTTTATTTATTCCTACAAAATGTTTCTTTTATCGTTTTTTTTTTTTTGTAAAAGTACAGGTTTATCATTTGGACCCTGTCAACCCAGTAACTTTTTGCTGGATCCATTTTCGAGAGCAGTTTAGACGCTTTCACAAGCATAACAGTATCATAACACAAGGCAGGCACCGGAATGCTTTACCTGTGTACCAACTGATGTCGGTACGAGCACCTCGTGACATTGAACGTTGAACCGTGCGGTAATTACAACGGCAGGCAAGAAAAGTGGCGCGTTACGATTGATTTAGAGCAATGTGTATCTGTCATTAAGTTTACAACACCTCTGCAGCAAGACATTTATTTGATGAGGAAAATGGTTTTTCTCCGAAACGGGAAACAATGACAGCAATCAAGAAGAAATTTGAAGATATTGGTTCTGTTGTCGCAAGGGTCACACACCACAATCACTACCGAACCAACACATCACCACCAAAGTGATGGTGAAAAGCCCGAAAAATTGATACGAAAGTTGTCTAGTGAAATAGACGTTGCATTTGCATCAGTGTAACCTCTTATTCACTCTCTGAACTTGAAGCCATATCGTCCACAAAGTGTTCAAAGTGGCCTATTACATTGTTGCTACTATTTGCAAAATTGACCAGGTCATTTGACTATTGCTATTGTATGCAAAATTGATCGGGTCATTGCACCCTTTAATCACGAAGATGCTCGAAATGAAGATCGTCAGTTTTTATGCAATTTTACAGTAATGTAGCAGACATTCTCGCAAAGCTCCCCGAATAAATTTCGACTTCGTTGTGTTCCTGCAGATCCAGAAATTTTGTGGCTTGATTGTGTAGACATGTTCACGCACATATCCCACACGAAAAAGTTAATTGTTGTGAGCAGTTTGATTTTGTGAATCCATGGCATTTTGATAGCACCACTTCTGCCAATCCAGCATCCGGGAAACGTCTGATTGAAGAATATCATTGTGATAATGAGGCGGTGCCTCATCCTGTTGCCACAGCACTTGTTTATGTCCGACACACTCGTGAGAGGTGCAGTAGTACTTTAATTCCAAGTAGCTTCCACCATTCATTGTGCCATCGAAGAAGAAAGGTCTTCCCACGATGCAATTGGAAGAAATCCCAGCCAATTCTGAAATTCCTGGCGAAATAACCTATTGCGACACCGTCGTATGGGGATTGAAATCCGACTAGTGATTGTGCCAATTTATTATTATTGTGCCGATTTATGAATGCAACAAGATGGAATTTCGCCTCATCTGTCCACACAATTCGATCAAGCACAGCCTCTTCTGTTGCGATTCATTTAGCAAGGTAGTGCAGAGCTCAATCTTTCAGATCATCCTGGGACAGTTCGTGAACACTTTGTGAACACTTTGTGGCCTATTATATTGTTGCTAAAGTTTGCAAAATTGACCAGTCATTTGACTGTTGCTGTTGCATGCAAAATTGACAGAGTCCAACTGATACATCCTGTATAATTGGATTGTCCTTCCATCTGTAGCGTTATCCCGAAAATCTTTCTATGTAAAGAAAAATGTTTTACAGTTGACTGAAGAAAACAGATAAAAATTAAGAATAGAGAAATGGTGAGAATGCAACGAGCCTTTATATTTTCTTTCCTTTTTTTTTTGGTAATCATTTGGCTGTAGATATTGGAGTGGTTTTTCTGGGAGATGAATAAAAGGAATATTTAATTTATTGGTAGTAAGAAATTTTATGGTAATATAAATTCATAAACATTTTTTCTTCTGTCGATATTGTGTGTAAGTGTTCTCGTCCCTCACCATGTAATCATGTTCTTATGTATCTCCAGTTTAGAACATATCGTCTCTCTTGCTCACATCCTTAACTTCCTCTTTCTGTCAATTATTGTGGCACAGACTCATCTCCTTTTGAAGATAGCTTTGAAGTTCCAGATTATCAAGTTTCAAGCATTTTCCTTACAATTAGTGGAGTTGGAATATACTGCAAGGCTTGTGAACAGCAAACCTTGAGTGGATTCTGTTAAATCCATTCCGTACAGTACAAAAATTGTAATATTATATATTTTTTTAAATTTCACATTCACATTCCACCAAAAACGATGTATATGCTCCAGACCTTATTACCAAAAAATCAGATAGATCATATTCTTATAGATCGTAGACATGCATCGGATATCATGGATTTTAGAAATATGAAGAGTGCGGTTTATGGTACTGATTATTTCTTTGTGCTTGTTCAATATAGACAGAGAATATCCTGTATTGAGAAAGAAAGATAAAAAAATATGATATAATATGAGATAAGAAAATTTAAAGGAGTCATATCAGAGAAAAATTAGAACAAAGAGAATTAGAACAAGTACCTACAGAAATCGAAGATCTTGAAAGGCGATTAAACAAGCAGTGAAGGGAACTGCAGAGCGTGTTTAGAATGCAGAAGAAAGAAAAGGATGGAAGAAAAAGAAAGAATGAAGGAAATAGAAATATTCTTTGAAAACAAGGAAACTAGATTCATGTATCAAAGAATATGGAAATTTAAGAAATTTATCAACATAGAATAAAATTCTGTAAGAAAAGAAAGATAGGTTAGCTGACTGGTAAAAGAAAGGAAATGATTTAAATAACTTCTAAATTCATCACGGGAAGAAAAGGAGGGAAATCTTTATATTCTAGAGAGGGGGGAGAATGTATATGTCCTGGAATAAACTTACATAGAAGAACAGAACGCCATTAAAGACATTAAGAATACTAAGGAACGTGGAGAAGACCTTATAACAGGTGAACATGTAAAGAAAGGAGATAATGAAGATATTTATTTTTTATTGTAAGAGGTATGGCAAAAAAGAAGAGATGCCGAAGGAGTGGTATACAGCAATTATCCAACCCATTTATAATACGATAGACGATAAATAAGATGTTAAATTAGAATGTCAGAACCACCGTGGTATTTCTTTACTTAATGTCACTTACTGTTTATCCCATTTAGGCTCACTCTATTTAGGAACATACCAATGTGGTTATACGAAGATATCAATGTGGTTTTCGACGAAACAATCTATCATTGATCAGATCTTTGCTCTAAAGAGTATTTTAGAAAAATGCTACGAATGTAATGCAACTACACATCAGCTCTTCGTTTACTTTAGGCGGACATACAATAAGGGTGAACTGTTCAATATAATGAAAGAACTAGGAATAACAGGAAAATTAGTAACTTATATCCTGTGAAGATGTCCCTTAAGAATTCAGCGTTAGAGTCAAAATCCAAAATGAGTTAGCGGTCTGTTTTATTACTTAATCTTAGGAGAATGTCATCAGGAGAATTAGAATAAACCTAGGAGGAACTATATATATTCGAATATTACAGGTTGATCTAATAACTTGTACTAAAATAGATTTAAAAGAAACTTTTGGAGCTGGAAGAAGCAGCAAAGAAAGCGTAACTGATAATTGATAATATATAAATGTATGATCCATATAAGGAAAAG
>JAFIDM010114073.1:0-11201 GCA_023159025.1 Thereuonema tuberculata
TCTTTATTGGCAAAAGCATAAATATGGTGTGACACTCGATCCTGGAGCCGTTGCATCGTCTCTCCAATGTAAAAACAGGTATTTTTATTATTTTTTATTATTAGGTCCACCCACGTCATATCCGCTTCTACAGAAGCCACACCCCCGCTCCGTCCTCATCTCATATTCGGTGACATCAGACGCGATTTTAACGTTGCAGACACCGCATCATTGATTTATGTGTCCTCATTGGTTCACAGCTACTGTTATGTAAATTTCTTTAAACCAATTTCTATTTAAGAGCATGTACATTCATTTTTTAGTTAGTTGAGAAAGCTCTGTTGTATAAGCGAAACCGGTCCTTTGCACCTTTTTTTTTAATGTATAATTAATAATTTTTAAACTAAATGTGTGCGTCGGCGTCTTCTTTTTATTTAATATTATAAATATTTCGTTACAAAATCAAAACTGAACTAAATAGAACATTTATAGATTTCTTCTTGAAATTTCATTTATTATTTTCTTTTTTTATTTTCAAAATTTAAATAACAAAAAAAGACTATACATTATTTTCAAACCAAATTTTCTTCAGGTTTTTATTTTTTCACATACTGCAAAAGATACTGATTCAAAATTTGAGCAGTTTCAACTGATACCGTACATCGAAATCTTAAAGTTTAACTTGAATTCCCTCCTCCAGGCTGAAATATCTTACAACAATCGGAACAAGTTTTACTTCATTTCTTTTTGAGCTATCCACCGTTTCTGGTACATAATTAATGTTTTCCAAAGAAAACAACACATTATCTAATTTAAATTTGCGCAATCACATTAACAATAATTGCATCGGTTTTGGATCTAGTAGATGAAAATTTCGGGTCATATAGCATTGTAACCAGTTAAGACGTGCAATCTGATGTTAAAACTGAGTCCGTGTCTAGCAGTGTGATATGAAAATGTAGCCTCTTTAGCAGCACTGTTATCCAGATCACTATTATTCGGATTCTTATCATTGGCTTTAAAAAATCTCTTATGTTTGCTGAAGCACTAGCATTAATAGTACTTTGGCTGTTTTTACGTGGTCTTTCAATATCACCCTTTCATTTATGTGCAACAGAAAATTCTCCAGTGCATAGTGTGTAATAAACACATTATGTAATTGTTACAGTCATTACACAATTTCAAAAATTTGTATTCCTGTTGCAGGTTAACATTAAACACAAACTTTCTTTTGTCCATTGCTAAACAATGAGACAAAACCGAATAAAGATAAAATGATCAAAAACATGTATACGAGTTACTTCACACACGAAAACAACATAACATTGCTCGTGTTGTGTTGCCAAATGTCTAAGTGAAAAGTTGTAGCGAAACCGATAGCCATGCCTCCCCTTCGAGGTCAGCCCTTGCTCCAAGATCGACTGAGAGAGGCATGGCCTTAAGAGTATTTTTAAAAATGCGATGTCGAACATATTGGTCTAAAATTTTAACAAAATCCTCCCTAATCATAAAACTCTCAAATCTCGGATATTTTTGGAAATCTTTTCTTTTGTCCATTGCTAAATGATGAGACAAAAAACGAATAGATAAAATGATCAAAAACGTGTACACGAGTTACTTCACAGATTCAAAACAACATAAATATATTGCCCCTCTTGTGTTGTCAAATGACTAAGTCAAACGTTGTGGCGATACTATACCTCCGGTAGCGATGCCATGCCTCCGGTAGCCATGCGTCCCCTTCGACATCAGCGCTTGCTCCAAGGTGGACTGAGAGAGGCACGGCCGTAAGGGAATTTTTTAAAAAAGGGATGTCGAACATATAGGTCTAAAATTTAAAAAAATCCTCCCTAGTCATAAAATTCTGAAACCCCGGACATTACCAAGGACAGCACTAAAAAACCAGTACTGTTTGGGCAAATTGCGGACTTATATCTGAGTACTTTTACTACGTCCTAACGGGAAGAAAATACATGTGAATCTCATTGTTCGAAGTCAAAGAAAGCTCCAATAAATCAGTGATAGTCTATAAATTCAAATGTGATATTTTCAGTTATAACCTGTTTATTTAAAAAAAAGTTAATTGAAAACATTCTTTTCTCATTAATAATTGTTCTATTAACGAAATTTCTTTATTTTATAATGATTAAATACAATAAAAAAATAATAATTTCCTCATGAGAAAAGATCAACCGTTGTAATTTATACATACTGGTATAATGTATTTGAATCAGTTGTTATTTTTTGAAGATTTTATTTAACTGTATATTATAATGTTTTAAAATCTTTGGATTTGTAAATGAAATTAATTTTATTTTTTAATCATTTCTTTAAAGTTATTTATGAAATCTGACGATGATTTTGAATTTTTAAATATCTACAAAAATATAGAGCCAAACTTTTTCACCTTCTATTTAAAAAAAAAAAATTTCAGTTACTCTATTTTATAAACGGCAGGAGAAGGTCAATATTAGTTTCCAAAATAAAAACTCTAACTCAAAGAAGCAGAGAATCGTTTGATATAAACGTTTCGAACATAATTTTTTTGTTTTGTTTGTGGAAGCTCCTTTCACCATTTAAAATAACGATTTATTACAACACGTAAAACATCACGTATTTATATAAAATAAAAAAAACAAAAAAAACTCACGAATTTCAGCAATTATTTTTTTTTCAATTTATTTGCTAGCATTTCATTTCTTTAATTTAGATTGTTCTAATTGAAAACGAAGTCAATGTATTTAATTTTATTTTGTAATATTGGATGAAAATAACAGAAAAATTTATAATTTCTATTCTCTTTGAAAAGTTCGTTTTTTTTTTATTTTTTTTTTTTTAGTGTGAGACTGTTTATAAATTTATTATTTCAAATTATATTTCGGTAATTATGAAGATTTTTAAATTGTTTTTTTTTTTTCAAATACTAGAGCACTATTCATTATTTGAAAAAAAGAGAATCATTTCAAATCTATGGGACGTCATGCTTAAATAGAAAATATCGCACTGTCTACTACGCAACGATTTGGACCCCTCTGGAAAAATATCTTCTGTAGAGCTTTCAATAATCACTTAATGAAATCTATTGAAATGTTTAAAATGAATTTCTTTTTTGAAAAATCGAAACGCATTAAAAAATTGTTAACCTTCAATGTTTGTATATACTATCGCTACAACATATGTTGAGAGTATTGCTTATTTTATTTCAACCATCAATTGATCTTTCAATTCTTGAAGCCATCACATAAAATTCAAATTAACAGAATTCCTAAATAACTTTTCTAAAAAACATTCACAATATAATCAAATATTTATTACTTTTACAACTGTTAATTAATATCATCTTCTTAATTGTACTATTAGTAATTTCATGGTCATTTATTCATTCTAAACAAAAATAAAGTAAAAACGAGGCTTATTAGTTGTTGTTGTTGTTGTGTTGTTGTCGTGTCCCCGGATCCATTCTCGGATCACAGGTCATAGAACACTCTACGATGGGGAAATTATTGCTTTACTGTCGATCAGATTATTATCTGGGAGGCCCCCGAAGGTGACAGTCAGACTTCTGCCTCCTAGGAAGAGAAACAAACACGGAAGAAGGAAGAAACAGCCAAGCCCACCGCCGAGATTCGAACCCAGGAACTAGCGCACTGGTCGTCGCGGCTTGGCAGCCGCCGAGATCGCTAGACCATGCCAGCTCGGCAGGCTTATTAGTTCAAAGCAGAAATCAAAATTGAAATTTACTAAAAAGAGGAACGAATTCAAGCCAACATCTTTTAAAGTTGGAAAAGTATAATTTACGGTCATCATGTAAGTTACTTCAAGTAAAATTTTTTTAAAATTTCAATATGGTGTTAGCTTATATAGGTAATATCTCACTTTATTCATATCGATCAATCTGTACATGGGGAATGGCCTAGTAATTTGATAAAAAAATATGTTTTCGTAAGATATGTAACAACAAAAGAGAATAATATCAGAGATTTTTCGATTATTAGGAGAAAACATTTAGCAAAATCTTCTTCCCGAGAAAAGAAACACCGTGTTTTTTTACTGGACCACAGGATTCACGAACTTACGTGTAGGTGCCTTAAGAAAATTTATCAATATCAAAATTTTATCTTATAAAGGTAAAGAAAATAAAGTTTTAAATATGAAGTTATCATTGAGATCAAATAATTCTATTTTTACTTGTTGGGGGTCTTCCATTAATTACGTAAAGTCAAAAGGGGGAGGGGGAGGTCCGGCAAAATCTCACCAAATTTCATCAAGGGGGATGGGGGGGGGGTCAACGAAAATCTCACATCAACTTTTTCATTCAGAGAATATACGTATTATAATAGATTACAACATTTTGTAAAATTGTTCTCCGATTTGAAACATTGTTGCTTGAAGCCCCGCGCAAGTGTCAGATTACATTCGTTGAGTTCATTCGGTTGGAATCACTGTGTCAATCAGTCGTGATATTCGGAACGAATTATTCAACATGAAGTTGTACCAAAACTTTTACAAAGCATATGTTAAGCGGCTTGTCGATAAGGAGAAACAAACGTGCACCAAGAAGTTAACCGTTTGTGGAAGGAGGCAAAGCTGAAGTAAACCAATCAGAATGCTCTAAGTGATTATATAAATCAAGAGATTGAAAAGCTACGGAATGACACGGTTCAGAGGAAGGCACAAACAATGTTGTCTTTCATCACCATCAAAGTAAGTAAAGATTCAATGACATTATATCATTGAAAATTCAATTTTTTTTTTAGGGATCCGAAGAAAAAAAATCTGAAAAGTTGTTGTGAAGGGCCCGCCTGTGGTAGTACCACGGTGTAACATTTTTGTACGATAATTTGAAAAGCAATTTTTAACGTATTCCGAAGAGTTGTAAAAAGTTATGTTGAAACGTGATTCTAGTTATATGTTTGCACACAAAATATACTAAATAAATAATAAATCAAATTAGTGATAAATTACTGTCATGTTACGAATTTCGATTACAGGGAAAAGGTTCTTCGTCAAGTAGTTTAAATGTAGATCAGGCTAGGACCTCTGCGTCATCTTCTACTGTAGAATATCCTTTAACATCTGCGCCAGCTGATCTTGTGCACATAGATGATGATAATGAAGAGAGTCCATCATGTAAGTCGAATTTTTTTTCATACGTTTCTACATGAACGTTTACTACAGGGTGACTGCTTAGGGTAGCTATGTAACATTTTCTCGTCACAAATAGCCCAGTGTCTCAATTTTTCGTTTTCTCAATTTTTAGGTTCTAACAAACGGAAAATGCAACTTATTCAAATTAGTGATGACGAAAATGTAGTCGGTATCTCTTCAATTGCTCCCAAACGCCCTACTCCGGCCCAAGACGCGCTCAAGGAGAAAATTTCTCAGCTTCGTATGAAACTTGATCTTACAGAGCGTCGCAAAAATTCTTTAGTTGCTGATGGCACCGAAAATAAAATGATAGTAGAGCTAAGACGGGAAATTGATCAGTGTGAAAAAACGCTTAAAAAAAAACAAATACCAGACTGCTTTTTCAAAAAAAAAAACAACAGGCAATTTCATTAACGTAAACTGCACGAATTTTACTCTCAGAATTCGGAAGCAGCAAAAACAATTATTGAAATTACGATCGGCCTCTGGACGTCCGCGTTTGGAGGAGCAACAATCAGAACCTCTTAAGGCCATCGTAGACATAGCAATGTTCGATGCTTCTGCCGAAGAACGCTGACGCTGTGAAGTTGTTCGCACCTGCCACACCCTATCTGATCTACACGCAAAGCTCCTAGAACTCGGATTCCGTATATCTAGAAGTGGCTCATACATTCTCCTGCTCCCCAGGAAAAGTAAAACCTCCGAGACGAAGAGACACATTGTAACCGTTCCCGTAAAACTCAGCCGCCCAGAAGCCGATCATCATAAGGCACATTCAGACCAGCATTTTTGTGTTTCTTCAATAAGGTCTCTAGAGACAGTAGCTTCAGTTCTCGGTCCAGATAAAGTTATTTATTTATCTCAAGATGATAAAGCGCGTGTCCCGATTGGATTAACAGCCGCAAACAAACAGGCACCATTGCTCATGCCCGTAGAGTACAAAGTTTGTCTGCCGGATCACGACTTAAGTATCTATGAAGGACAGTCAAGGCAAAATAAAGCCAATTCTTATCTTTTCGATGGTGGGCCGGATGAAAATCCTAAAGTGATCGCACACGCTGTAAATCACTTTAAAGAGAACGATTTAGACGGCTTATTCTTAATGACCAATGCCCCAGAAAGAAGTGCTTTTAACAAAGTAGAAAGGCGAATGGCTCCTTTGGGCCGAGAAGTCACAGGTCTGATTCTTCCTCACGACTCTTATGGATCGCACCTGAATGACAGCGGCAAAACTATTGATCCCACCTTAGAACGGGAGAAGTTCCAGAAAGAAGGCGAGATTCTGGCCGAAATATGGAGCTCGGTATTAATCGACGGGCACAAAGTCGTTGCCGAATACATAAAGCCGAAGGACAGCCTATCTTTAGTTTCCGACTTAACCGATGAGCAATGGTATGCAGACCACGTCAGAGAAAGCCAGTATTTGCTGCAGATATTCATGTAGTTAATAAAATGCCTATGAAATGAGCCTCCATAAATCTCGAATTCATACTCACATTTTAATTTGTATTTGCAGGTGCTCAAGTGTGACAATCGCGACTGCTGCGGGCCATTGAGGAGTGCGCTGCACACTGTGGTTCGCGGACGCTTCATGCCTCCACCTTATCCGATCGTCCAAGTGACCGGAGAACCGACTGTACCGGAGCCTTGCTAACACGATGGGAAGTCGTTTGCACCGTTCCTGCTTCGGCAATGCCTCACGGTTTATCCCAAACATGCTGGCTATTCCCAGATGCCCATCTCTTTTGAAAGATCAAACAATCCATAACAGATGCTGCAAGACTTGCGGCTTCTACTTTGCTTCGCGTGTGAAACTGCAGAAACATAGCTCGGCGCTGCATGCAACCCCACAAGCACCTAAATTTTACTAAATTTAATTAAATCAAATTATATAATTTTCTAATTTCGTCTGTCTGTCTGTCTATCTGTCCGTCCGTCTGTCCATCTGTAACTCGATATAATTAATATATTAAGATAAATCCAAGGTTCTCAATGGTATCATTGAATCAAGGGTACTCAAATTGGATGAAATATTAGTTAATTTTGTCATTCCATGTTGGTTCCATGAAATTTTACCTAAAATTCTAACAAAACATACGTTCAAAACCGAATAATTTTATTACCACTGCACCGATTTTAATGAAATTTGGCATACTTTTTCAATTTTTTGAAACTCAACACCATTTTTGCCGTAGTATTTGGATTATACAAACATGAGTTTCAAATGCCTTTCGGAGTTATGAGTAAAAAATAATAATTATTCTTTAGATAAATTAAACTTTGGACATGGTTGGTATTTCGTTTTTCTTTTTGGATGGAAAATGATCCTTTAGATTAAACTCTCAGAGCCTAATTACAAGTCTACAGGTAAGAAGTACACTTAAATAGGTCTGGTAAACTTTAAAAAAAAACAATGTTTCAAATCAAATCATCAATCGAAACAAATAAATAAATATATATATATATATATATATATATGTATATATATATATAAATTGGCTAAGTTTCGTCTGTCTGTCTGTAACTAGATATAATTAACCTATTAAGATAGATCCAACGTTTCTCAATGTTACCATTGAATCAAAAGTACTCAAATTGGATGAAAATATTAGTTCATTGTGTCATTCCATGTTGTTTCGATGAAATTTTATTCTTGGGAACTGACCTTGACAACTGAAATTCTAACAAAACATATGTTGAAAACCAAATAATTTTGTTACCACTGCATCCATTTTAATGAAATGTGGCATGGTGACTCAGTTGTTTACGCTGATTTCGAAACCAAAACCATTTTTGCCGTAGAAGCTTCGTTCACAAATTAGCACAGTATTTCGATTCCGGGCTATCTTTATAGTGCTCCTTAAACGTAGTATCATTTATCTCCTCTTCTTTCACAGAAAATATGTATTTTTTTGAAGACATCAGTAACGCTTTAGGTATTTGAAGAAAAATACATAAACATATCAAATGAATTTAATTATTTAAAAATTATAGGGGAAATCTCACCAAGGGGGAGGGGGGGGGGTTCAAATTTTTTAAAAAACACCTCACACAATTAATGGACCGCCCCTTAGCAATTTTCTAAAATTATTCAAAAAGTCAGACATCACCCAAAAAAATCATAAAAAAACATTATCGTTGTAATTAGAAAATGACTTTCCATTCACATATATTCTTAAAACGATTAATGTTTGTTTACATATATGTTAAAAATCAATAATATTTAAATCTAAAAATTTATAATCTTTTGATGTATAATAATAAGCAACCACATTTAAAGTCCAAAAATAACATTTTCATGAAAACAAATCGAAGTTTTATGGCTTTATGATGTTTCTCCCTGGCTTTCTTCTAAGATTAAATCTTTTTCAAAAATAAACTATCTTTTTTAATAGCACCGGAGCGTCGATATTAATGAATATAGTTGAAGTTTAGGACTGGTGATTTTTAGATGAAAGAATCTGCTTTTATTTGAAAAATATTCTCAGCCAAATTTGCCACTTACATCAAATATCAATTTCTCACAAATAAATAATTTTCGGTTGATTTTGGAGTTTTAAAAATTGAAATAAATTAAATACAATAATTTTCGATTACACTTTCTTGTTTAAAGAATAACAAAAAAAGAAACCACAACGTAAAAGAAGTTATAATTGTCGTCCCAATTTATGAATAGACGTAAATAATAAGATCATAAATAGTTATGGGTAAAAGAAAATTTAAATATTTTTTAATGTTTATGTTGTTTTTATAGTAATAATGGTTAATTTAAATTGATTTCCGAGAATAGTTTCTCGATAGTTGAACATTATCTGTTCACATTTTACTAAAACTAACAAGCGAAAGAACATTTTATTCTGAAGTATTTAATTACTATGCTGATTTAAAATATAAATCGTTAATGGCTATCTATCTATAATCGCCCGTAACACCCAATACTGGGTATGGACGCTCTCCTACCAGAGGAGTTTAGGCTAGATACCGCAAGGGGGCGCCAACCCCAAGGGAAGAAACGGACAACACAGAAGAAAGGAAAGTGAAATACCCATGCCACTGCCGGGATTCGAACCCAGGAACTGGCGCATTGGACGCCACGGCTGGCCGCCGCCGAGACCGCACGACCACGCCAGCACGGCAATCGTTAATGTAGGCGGACGGATGACTATTTTGTTTTATATATACATTTTTATATACATATCCATATTCCTCCTCTACAATCGCATCAAGTGGAGTATTACTTAAACAAAAATATATCCTTTTGTTCAGGCGATACCATGGGAGAATTGAAATAAGAAGATCCTCATGAGAATTAAAAAAAATTAGTCCAAACTTTTCCTCTGCAATTTGAGTCACTATTCTTTGATAGAACTGTTTTACTATCAGGTTTTTTGTCAGGTTAACTAAATTCTTTTCTCTTGATATTTTTGTTTGTTTCGAAAAGTATGTTAATTATTTTCAGTACATTTAGTTTTTTCTACGTATACGAATGTACTTGTGGAATATTTGCAAGATTTAAACCTACAGGAAATTTAGTTGATTTGAAAAACTGAGAAATTGGAAGGAATAATCTAGAAGCAAAACAAACATTATATGAAACAAAGTGAGTCAATCTTTTATCTCATATGCACGTTCTTTGATTATGTTTTTTTCTAGTCTTCTCTAAAGGGAAAACAAGAACAGTTAACTCAAGAAATGTCTTCCTTTATATGAGCAATTAATCAACACATGAAATTTATTATTATTCTTACTCATCATTACTTCAATCAAAAAATTTTTACAAATTAAGAAACAAAACACTTACTTTTAGTAAAGTTAAACAAAGAAAACATTTCATATTTAAAATTTTTGCAATGACTATCGTATTTCTATGTTCTTTCATATAATATTATAAATATTCATTACAAAATCAAAACACAACAAAATAAAAGAACGCTTATAGATTTCTTCTTGAAATTTCATTTCATTATTTTTCTTTGGTTGGTTTTCAAAATTTAAATCAGAAAAAAAACACTTAAAAAAAAAAAGCATGTAACGCCTTGTCGTGGTCTTGGGCGTACATGTGGGGGAAGGGTTAGATTAGAGTTTTGCGCAATGGAGAAGTCGTAATTCCACGAAGCAGCTCGGCCCGAAAATATGCTTTGAGAATATTTTCTAAAATTAAGAGAAATAATTCAGACGATCAGAGCTTGCCTGCAAAGCGCCGAGGAGGGGGTCTTTATTTGTAAACAAAACCCGATGCCACTTTGTCTGGCTGGCCCTGGACGATCTTACCCTGGGGCATCTCGCGCTCTTTTAAAGCCTAGTAACACTAGTAGATATGTTGCGCGATTTTGGTCTAGAGACGTGTCTCAGGTTGTCTACGTAGACATGTCTATAGACCAATCCCCGTCTACGAGCCTGTTGCGAGACCAAAAATCGCAGGTCTAAAGTCTTCCGATCGGAATGGGAGACCGCATGCAACGTGAGAAATGTTGCGCAACATTTTAACAGTATGGACGTTAGTTGGCGTCTAGAGACGAGACACGTCCCAGTCTGTCTCCAGCTACGGAGTGGTGTGGTTCAACTGAAATTATTTTTAAAATTTAAAACATGTGGTCTAACGAGAAAATTTTAAAACTTATTGTTACTGTTGAAAATCTATAATGTGAAAATAGATCTCAAACGGCCCATAACGACAGTAATAGAAATTTAAATGACATAGCAGAGTATTAAATTAGCATTTGAATCAAAAATGAGAACACACATTTTGTCCAAACAAGAAACAAACTGTATAATCGTTTAGCAACAAGCAAATACAGGTAACATTCTACTCGACTCTTAAAGTAATTCAAATATATTCACTTAATACGTCTAATGTAAAACATAATCAATCTGCAAACAAGTCTTAATAAACTTTCAACGAGTATTCAACAAAATACTTTAGGTAAAAATTACTTTCAGTTAAACAACAAACTTGCTCATAGTTTGAAATCTAAAACAACCTCTAAATCACTTGAACATTACCGTTCAAGAAATCATCATAAATTACATATGAAGTATAATTTATCTATCTAGAAATTATCTCAAAATTACTA
>JAFIDM010114074.1:0-11201 GCA_023159025.1 Thereuonema tuberculata
AATAATACTATTATTGTAAAGCCACCAAACTCCCCCACTTCATTACATTCTTGATGACATTTTATTTTTATTTTAATTTTTTAATCTTATTTTAATTTTGTTTTTATTTTTATTTGTAATTTTATTTGCAATTTAATGTTTATTATATTTGTAATTTTAATATTTTATTACTTTCAGTTCTATCTAAAAACCTTTTTGCTCATTTGTTCCCTAGAGGCCGCTGTTTTGTTATGTTTTCTGAGTTGTTTGTTTGTGTTTGAGATTGAGAGCAATCAGAAAGGGAAACGTTAATTGGCCTATAATCTTTTAATACCAATGGCTGTAATCCGTTGCCGGGCAAGGAAAGAAAAGCAGATTTTCTTTGAAATTCAAATATCTTGATAATTCCAATTTTAGGATACAACTCGAAAAAGATTTAGAGCCATTATGAATACAAGCTTTTATTCATTAAAACATTAAAAATATCCATTTCTGAGTCAAATGTCACTTTGCTAAATCGTGACCAGATTCATAAAAAATATCAAAATATATATATTAATGCGATTCAAAAAATACAATAAACTATAAAAATAAAAATATCTTCAACTCTCAGCTGGCTTGAAAAATCTATTGAATCCCCTTTCTTTCCATTTGTGTATATTTTAATACTGAAATTACCGGTCATTTACAGATATAATCTTCCAATAACTTAATGGCTGCAATCCGTTTTCGGGCACGTCAACAGGGAACGGAAAGAAATGCAGATTTTCTTGGAAATTCAGACATAGCACGATATCTGGAAAATTACAATTTCGGGATACACTTCGAAAAAGATATATAGCCTTTATGAATATAGCTTTTATTCATTAAAACATTAAAAATGAGTCGGAAGACAATATCCAAGTTAAATTGTCTTATTAAAACACAATTTTTGATTTTACAATAAAGAACCAAAAAAAAAATACCGTAAGATTATTTGATGTTAATTTTTTGTCTCTGTGAAAAATGAATTTATCTTTATTAAATTGAATTCCCTTATTTTTATAAATTTCTATAACAAATGCAAATATTTTCGCAATTTATTTTTGTATCTATTTGTTTCCACAGATTAGTTCAGAACGCTATTTATTTCGATATTTTTCCTACAGAGAGCTAGCGAAACTAGTTCGGACGCAATGAGGACTGGTCTACCTTGCGTCTAATGCTTCCCTGTCCCTAGAAGCAAAGGGACGCAGCGCCAATTTCGTCACCAATAACAGTTGACATGCATCCGTCCCAGGGCCGGATTTCCGCCTAGGCCTAGAAGGCCCGGGCCGAGAGGCCCCGCCGTATTTTTTTTTTCCGTTTTTTTTCGGTTGTTGAATTGGAGATTCCGATTATTTTTTTTTATTTTGGTTGTAGATTTTTGGATTGGGTTGCCGCAAATATCAAGTGCCTAGGGGCCCTGGGTGTTTAACTCCGGCCATGATCCGTCCCCATTGAAAAAACAAGGCAATCTCTAGGCGAAAAAATTTTTTGCGGTGGCCGTTCTATCCAGCGATTCAGAAAGGGGCCGTCCATTAATTATGTGAGTTTTTTTAAAAAAAATTTGGACCTCCCCCTTGGTGAGATGCCTCCCCTCCCTCTCGTGAGTTTTCAAAAAGTCAAAAAATCAAAAAAGTTCAATAAGTCAATATTACAAAATGTTGTAATCTATTATAAAACGTATATTCTCTGAATGAAAAAGTTGACGTGAGATTTTCGTTGACCCCACTCCCCCTTGGTCAGATTTTGCCGGACCCCCCTCCCCCTTTTGACCTCACGTAATTAATGCACGACCCCAAATACATATTCATCACTTTGACTCTTAAATTATTGAAAACGTTCCAAATTTTAGGTTTATAATATAAGTTTAGCTGTGTAATGTCTTCTCTCGCGTACTAACAGTAGCTCGTCATAGGCAGACGCGTAACTAGAGAATTTTTCGGGGGGGGGGGGGGGCAGGCCCTTTGTGTTCGAAATGCAAAGTAGATAGGAAATCTCCTTTTGTCGCATGTACGCATTAAAGAATGTGTCATGAAAATCACTGTTTTCACTCGAATTACAATACTGTACAAAGAAACTAGAAAATTAGTAAAAATTTAATGGTTCCGAATGTTTTCGGATATGTATCGTAGAATTGGAACGAAATCGATCTGTCTGTCTGTCTGTCCCCAACGTATTTTTTGGAAAAATAATCTTCAATAACGTCCAGTTATTGATTAAGTAACGTTCTTACTTAATCTATGAGTTAAGTTATGGCGCTATACCATAAAATACAGCGCCATCATGCGGCAATAACTAGAAACGAAAGGATTTTTTTAGATAGGGAAAAAAAGCGGAGAAATTTCAAATTTAAACTTGTACCTTCGAATAATTGCATTCTTATCGTTGCAAATAATGTATACAAAGCCAATAAGTTAAAAAATATTTTATTTAATTTATTTTTATATTTAGAATATAAAATAATTACACTATGTATTTTTCCCTAGGGTAGCCCCCCCCCCCCCTCTAGTTACGCCTATGCCCTTCGAGTTCGTAGCGATGTATTTACTACTATCCCATCTGACTTTCATCAAAGTCCAATAACTGAATACCGAAGAGTGTGAAGTAATTTAAATAAAGAAAAAGTTTTGTTTGATTTTTACATGCTTAGATTTTTAAATATGCTGTTAGATCTTTTCTATATTATAAGTGGTAAACAAACAAATAATAATATAATGCTGAAGGTATCCCAAGTTATGTAGATTAAATCCAAATTAAAGGCCTCTTTAATTCTTCGTCATGGGTAAAATAATTAAAACGTTACAAAATAGAACATTTTAGCTTAACCAGTGGGCTATTTTCAACTGTGCTGTTGGTTTGGATAAGATGAGCTTAAAAAGTTTTTGTAACAGTATTTGACAGCTAATCAGGGCCGCCCAGAGACTTTTGGTGGCCCCGGGGCAACATTTGGATTTGTGGCCCATCCCTCCCCAACCCGAAAATCTACAACCAAAAAAAAAAAAAAAGGACAATCCTAATTTAACAACCAAAAAAAAAAACTCGGGCCTGATGTGGACCCCGGGGCAATTTGCCCCTCCCTCTGGGCGGCCCTGCAGCTAAAACCCCTAATATCAACCATGAGCTATGTGCCAAGACTCTCAATGTGAGGGAGAAGGTGTTGGGGGCTTGTTCTATCATCTGAATATTGTGAAAGTTAGGGGCGTGGATAGTACTTTCGTTGTGCTGATATAAAATAGATTTGAATACATCTTTATTATTGTAATTGAACTTATGCTTCCATTGTAATTGAACAGTATTTGATTAATGGTTTGGGTAATATAATCGATATATTTCTTATTGCAGACATTGTAGGGGATGGCATATAAACTGTTGTTTCAATGTCCTTTTCATTCTTAGTTTTCCGGTAAGTTAATTTATTAGTTCTGTTAATACAGTGAAACCTCCACTAACGGACACTCCCGAAAAGTGGACACCCCCCAATAGCGGACAATTTTGCAATCCCCAGTCCCTTAATATAGACGTTTCCATGTATTGACCTCCGATTAGCGGACACTCCCAATAACGGACAACATTCTACAGAAAATGAACGATCTTGTGTTGCTTTTCAAAAGCAATAGAATCAGGCTACAGTAATACGTAGCGTCCAGAGGAAATTTTGAAATTATGGATCACAAACTTCAACGAAAACTCCAAACACATCAATGTTCGGATACGGAGACAAGTGCGATCGACTCTGTTGTCTTCGATTAGTTTTGTGCTGCACGAGCAAAAAACATTCCTATTAGTGGGCCATTATTGCAAGAAAAGGCGTTGGAAGCAAAGGGGACTCTGAAGGCCTTGCAAAGTTAAACGATTTAAATATTCATATTGAGAAACATCTTTTCAATGCAAAAAAGAAATGTCAAACTCTGTTAACTGATTACTTTAGTTAATAAAATTAATTTTCTAATCCGTTTGTCTTACTTAAAATAAAGTCAAAATTAATACTGTAATTAATGTTGTCATTATTTTAAGTAAGACTAATGGATTAGCATTCATTTAAAAAGGAAAATAGTAAACAGTTTGCAATTGTTCATATTTTCTCATAGGGCAATGTTAATTGTAGAAATTTAAGATTGTACGTAATTTTTCATTAAATAATATGCTATAAGCTAAAAATTGAAAAAAAGATAGTCCTCCCCAATAGCGGACACCTCCCAATAACGGACGAAACTTCCGGTCCCGTGACTGTCCGCTATTCGGAGGTTTCACTGTATTTCACTCCAACCCCGAAAGCAGAATGTTTTTTATCTTTCTGCGACGATTGATGCTACGACGAAAAACTTTCTGCAGAAAAAAAAAAAACGAATCTTCAAATCGATAACCCCCCAAAAAAAAACCAAAAAAAAAAAAAACGGAATCTCCGAATCGACAACCGATATCTTTCTGCAGCCATCACTTTCGTTCTGCGACATTGTCGCGCCATCGCTCGCTATTCTGCTTTGGGGACTCCAACTATCTTACAAAATACATTAATAAAATTTACAATAAAGCTAAATATTATAATCACAAACCCTTCTCCACGCCTAACAAGCAACAACAAACTAATAATTACGCCATCATTCCATATGTAAAGAAGATTAATAACAATATCAGAAAATATCTCAAAAAGCATAATACAGTGAAACCTCCGAATAGCGGACGGTCACGGGACTGGAAGTTTCGTCCGTTATTGGGAGGTGTCCGCTATTGGGGAGGACTATCTTTTTTTCAATTTTTAGCTTATAGCATATTATTTAATGAAAAATTACGTACAATCTTAAATTTCTACAATTAACATTGCCCTATGAGAAAATATGAACAATTGCAAACTGTTTACTATTTTCCTTTTTAAATGAATGCTAATCCATTAGTCTTACTTAAAATAATGACAACATTAATTACAGTATTAATTTTGTCTTTATTTTAAGTAAGACAAACGGATTAGAAAATTAATTTTATTAACTAAAGTAATCAGTTAACAGAATTTGACATTTCTTTTTTGCATTGAAAAGATGTTTCTCAATATGAATATTTAAATCGTTTAACTTTGCAAGGCCTTCAGAGTCCCTTTTGCTTCCAACGCCTTTTCTTGCAATAATGGCCCACTAATAAGAATGTTTTTTGCTCGTGCAGCACAAAACTAATCGAAGACAACAGAGTCGATCGCACTTGTCTCCGTATCCGAACATTGATGTGTTTGGAGTTTTCGTTGAAGTTTGTGATCCATAATTTCAAAATTTCCTCTGGACGTTACGTATTACTGTAGCCTGATTCTATTGCTTTTGAAAAGCAACACAAGATCGTTCATTTTCTGTAGAATGTTGTCCATTATTGGGAGTGTCCGCTAATCGGAGGTCAATACATGGAAACGTCTATATTAAGGGACTGGGAATTGCAAAATTGTCCGCTTTTCGGGAATGTCCGTTATTGGAGGTTTCACTGTAATTGATACAGATAATTTTTTTGAAGTAATTCTTTATTTGTGGAGATCCTAAATGCCCTACTGAAATATTTGAACAATATGTTGGGTTTTTTTTTAGGTAGATATGTTGGAATTGTAGTCGACTATTTTATGTGCATGTGTAGGTTTTCTGTAGACAGTAAATTGAAGTTTTTGATTTTCTCTTATTATTTTACAATCCAGAAATGCCAAGGATTTATTTTTTCTATTTCTAATTCAAATTTTATTAATGGGTGCATTGCATTAATATTGTTTAAGATGATTTCAGTTTTATTTTCTTTACTATAGGAAAAATGTCATCAATATAGTGTCTCGTTATGTTAGGTTTGTTGGCATGAAGAAATTTGGCTTCAGTGTATTTCATTACATAGTCTGCAATTAGGGCAGAGGCAGCTGTGCCCATGAAAACTCCTTTATTTAGTTTAAATATCAAAAACAAATATACAAAGTATTGGTTGCTTAATAAGATGTTTAAGAGATCCATAAATGTACTGATATCTATTCTACATTTATTAATGAAGGTTTGTTCGTCAATGAGGTTTTCTCTAGCATTTCCGATTAGTTGATGATCCAGGGAACCATAGATGACATCCGAGGAAATCATAAATCTCATCAGTTTTTAGTTTTGCTTGCATAATTTTTGCTTGAACTGATATATATTTATTATATTGTAATTGCATGACTATACCTAAGACAATTTTTCATTATTTCTTTAAAGTATGTAGATTAGTTGCAATGGGGGCATTACTGCAATTAATTATAAACTTAGGTCTGTCTTGAAATGCGTTATTGATCATAAGTTTGTGTGTTTTAGGATTTATGGTTATGGTTGGAAACTTACTATGCTTGATTGCTAATTTCTGTTGTGTGACTTGGTTAATTAGTTTTTGGTTGTATAGAGATTTAAATTTTCTATTAATTTTGGTTTCGATGGTAGCCTACTGATTGCTAATTTTTTACTTTTTTGACTGTCGTCCCCTAATTTATGAATATATTCCATAGTCATATGAGTTCATCGGTTAAAACGACTATTTTCTGATCTTGTCCGCTTCAGTACTTATTATATTTGTACAAACATTTTCATAAAAAAAATTACAATAACTATTAATAGTAGTAGCATCCTGAATCAACAACTCAGTTAAGATATTTCGAAAGAATTGTGTTATTTTAAACTGGAAACTTAGAATTGTATCGTTTAAAAATAACACCGCCTTCAGTACAAATATAAGACCTATCATAAACAAGAACGAGAATTGCATATAAATAAACGAAGTTTATTTATGTATGACAGATAGATTAAACGTTTTTGGACGATCATAATGCCATACATTTTCAAGGAGAAGGTCTTGGGTACGTTTTTGTAATTGAATTTTCTTAATTATTTTAATTTTATTTAATCTGGTTCTACTAAAAGTGATTATAAAGAAAAGAATAAAAAAAAAGTTTGTTTATTTAGTTATGAATAATCAATACTTCTTACTTTTACAAATTTGTCTAACTAGAACCCAAATTTATAACCTACATAAGTGCATTCACGTAGGGCTTAATTTTTTTTTTAATATATTTAAATATAACGTAAAAATTATAAATAGGATCTAAAAACTGACGCATCCAACCAAAAAAAAAGAGAAACCCCTTCATGCTTACGCTTCTTTTCAAACGAAGTATATTCCTTAGCAGTTCTCTCCAAAGATAGTACAACAAAAATGCTGTAATTTATGCTCTGAAATGTACCCTTATTTATCAAAATATAACCTCAAAGTTAAAAAGGGGTCAAAATTTGCCCTAATATTAAAAAAAAAATCTAAATGTACATTAATATGCTCAAGAACCTGAGAAGTATATTTTAAAAATTGAAATGACTCACTAGAAAGCAGGCATCAACTGTCAGATAAAGAAATCAGATGAAGAGAAACAAAAACAATATATATATAATTTAATTCGCATTATTTCAAAGCTATTTTTATATATTAAAATAAAATATTAAAAAAAATACTTAATACCAAAAAAAAGTAACTCGTTCTAATCTATAAAAAGGCCTATTTTTTCATTAATACTTTGATGAAAGTCCTACTCGTTCAAGCTATTTCTTCACGGTTTTCTTCGGTAAAAGAACACTCTGGATGTTGGGTAAGACACCACCCTGAGCGATGGTAACTCCCGACAAC
This sequence comes from Thereuonema tuberculata, assembly GCA_023159025.1. NCBI lineage: Eukaryota > Metazoa > Arthropoda > Chilopoda > Scutigeromorpha > Scutigeridae > Thereuonema > Thereuonema tuberculata. The sequence continues at coordinate 7,654 of JAFIDM010114074.1, forward strand.
AGTTTATTGAAGTCTTTATCATTGCGGATGGCCAGCTGCAAATGGCGGGGGTTGATACGGCCCTTCTTGTTATCACGAGCTGCTTTGCCGGCCAGTTCGAGTATTTCGGCGGATAAGTATTCCAACACCGAGGCCAGGTAAACGGAGGCTCCAGCACCAACTCTCTGGGAGTAATGTCCTTTCCGCATAAGACGATGGATACGACCCACGGGAAACAGAAGCCCTGCCCTGTTCGATAGGGTCATATTCTTTCCTTTTGGGTCACCGCCTTTACCCAGTCCAGACATCATGAAGATTTCACGGTGATTTATATGTAGGTCTTCCTTTGCTAATACAGTTAACGAGTTCTAGAAGATTAAGCTTTAAAATTTAGTAACAATTAATTAGTGAGTGCACCACGTACAACAAACACCGTCATATGATCCTCCTAATTCTAGCTATCACGTGACATTGTTGACAATAATTCAGACTAGGAATTATTCAGTTGAAATAGATCAACCAGAGGCGTATTTACACGATGCACAGTGGGTCGAAATGCATCAAAAGTTGGCATAAATTATTTTGATGATTTTTTGATAAGGTAATGAAAAAGAAAACACATATGAATGATGATTCGGTTAAATTGAATACATTTTGTAACATTTTACCTTGTTTATTCACTTTCCGAAGAATAATCAGACTCGTTATCTTTGATGACGATGGTTTCAGCCGAAACATCTGAACTAAAACTAATATCTGGTGGAAAGAGCAGGTCTAAGACATCCTTTTCGAACATCGTCACCTTCTTCTTGGGTACCTTTCTCTTGCTAGTGATAAGAGGGTCCGAAGATATAAAACGTAAATTAATATATCTTCATTTGTTTTGCTGCGTGACATTTTACGTGAAAAACATTCTCTATACAGTATTTCTTAACTCTTTATTTCTCGCTTCCGGTGCTTCTTCGCTCAGCTGTCCTATTTTGGTAATAACACATGTTGTATTATTTACGGACCGTGAATTAAAACTTGGTGCACGGTTGGGGGCATTGGGTACCACGCGTATTGAAGTGCAAAAAGTTCTGCCGTCTCTAGGGCATATGGGCGGTACTTATCCACATTTATTTCGTGGCTACTAGAAATTGTGTGTAAAACAATTTTAAATCGTTTTATCACATCAGGTCAACGCCAGTTATGCTAGCCGACAATTCTGGGTTGTTGAAGAAACGTCTGACTGTGTTACCATCGTTGCTGTTTCCAAAGCCAGGTTTCGGTTTAGCAACTGATAAGCCCATTTCAATTCTAAATCTCTTCTGAATAGTTTTCTTTGTATGTGCAACAATTTGTTTCTTAACGTCTCCACGTACTTGCCACTTTTTTAATGGTAATTTATAAGCAAGATATAGTAAACATTCAAAAAATCTTATCCAGGCATGAAGGATCGACAATCCGAATTATTAAATTATGTCAATTATGTTTGTTTTGCTGACTTTTTCTATATTATTAAAGTCTTTTGATGTGAGTCCACAAATGAAACATCCTTGTGTAGATGTGGTTTCAGTGAGTGCGTTGCACACTTTCCCGTCCACCATAGTAAACAGCATTATATAGTTAACTTCAATATATATATATCAGTTAATTCGTAAGTCAGTGACATTAGCTATTCTATTTGTGTTTGTATGTTTTGTTTTTCTTTTTTCATTAACTCTGTTGTTTCTCGCTCAAAGTGAAATCTAATAGGCCTACAGTATCTTGTCGAAGACGTTCTTTCATTTTCCCAAAAGACAATTTGTGGTTGCTCTTCCGATATCAGTCTTAAGGTACCAAAGATGAAATAACAATATTTGAATTAGTAGCATTAGGGTCATTACTAAACTTTTGCTTATATTCTGACTGTGCACATCCATCGAAACCCCACTTGCAAATCAAAAGGCATTTTTTATGCCTTCTGATCTTTGAAGTGCCAAAACATATTTTTGAGCTTTCAAAAGGCGAGAAGCAGTGTGGTCAAGTAAGGCCTGCAACTTGATTTCAGCGACAGTATCTGTCACTGCAACGCTTTCTTTTTGTGGGTAACATTTCTTTTTAGCTAATTGTACTTTGTGGTAGGATGGGAATCTGAGTTTGTCGTTTTCTCTAATTATATTATATTGATGTCTGGTAAGTTTAGCTTCAATACACATGGCAAGGACTTCTGTTCCTGTAAGTTGCCTCTTTTTGTGATGCTGTACCTTTTTGTAAGCAGTCCGATATTTACTGGCTCTTGCCAGTGATGTCGCAGTAACGTCTTTCACTACCTTGGACGCCTCTATTTGACCTGCAGAACGTAAACTCATCTTAGCTGCAAACGATTTTGTTCTATCAGAAGATGTATCAAAGTTTTGAGGGCGACCAACTTTCTGACTTGAAATAACAGCATAGTTTGGGAAATTTATGTTTCTAACCAATTTTTGTTTTTAACCAGGAACCTTTCTTCTTTTCTATTAGCCTCTTGCCATCTCTTCTTAAAATAGGATACAAAAAATGAAATTTTCTTGTGAACATCAGGAATTTATTCCTTCGGACACATTGAACGTGTTTCGACAAATCTCTTCATATTTAGTATTTGCTTTTCCAATTTAAGATGGCTAGATTTTCTCATTTTATCAAATAACACTCTTCTACTTAGAAATATATCAGTGGATCAGATCCTAAAAGAAAAAGAAAAAAACTATTTTTTTTGAATAGTTAATTTAAATAATTCAGAGGTCGTAAATCAAAAAAGCGCAAATATGCGCAGCTTTTTCTTTCTGTTTCGGCAAGAACAATTCATAGACAAGCGTTAAACTGAAAATTACACACATGATATGCTATGATGTCAACTAAAACCCTTCAAATAAAAATTGTTACAAAGAAAAGTAATGTTTTTCAACACATCATGTTTAAGTAAGATTTAAAAAATAATATTAAGTACAATACCTGAACTTCAATTAAAAAAATATCAACTAACCTGTTGGTAATGATGTCACTTTAAAAGCACTTCAATAACTGTAAGCACCAACGAACATTTAAACAGAATCTGTGATGGTTTTTTCACTCAAATTGCAATCTCCACAACTAGTCGCGAGGACGGTCAAGTTTCGACGAACTTGGTGGGGATTATTTCACACCATATATGACTCCTGCTACAGTAATGTAAGCGGGTTACATCTAACTATCGATTCCAGGTATTATTTACCACCTGTTATTAATTTGAATTTTTGGGGTTTCTGCCAACAATTCGGGTGTTTCGCCCCACTGTGCGATGGCTAAAAGGGCTATAGCCCAGGCGGCAACTTTAGGGAGCGGCAAAAAAATAGGAAAAAAACAAAAATCATGTACTTTTCAATAATATTAATTAGAACTTCAAATATTGATTTATTCAGGAGCTGAAGCAAAAGGATCATTTCGCTAAAACTGGAGTTTTTCAATATTGAAAATTAATTTATTTTATGTTGAATTTATTAGAAATGATCCTACAATTTTCCATTTAAAAATTAGTTTTTATCAAAATTTCATTGAGTTTAAAAAGTTTTCAAAAACTTTTCATTACT
>JAFIDM010114075.1:0-11200 GCA_023159025.1 Thereuonema tuberculata
ATGGAGAACATGTAACTTACTACTGTTTCCGAAGATGTTGTCAAGGAAATGTTATTTGGCTTCTCACTGCAGTGTCTTATATCTCTTAAAATAACTTCTAGGATTAAGAGTGGCACTTTCCTAAAGACGCCAAAGGGAAAATTTAACATTTTGCAGAGATAATAGATAACATAAATATAAATATGAATTGGATAAATGGAAAATGCACAGTGGAAGATTAAAATTAACAATAAATACAATAAATTCAATCTAAATAAGTTTATTAATCCATTTATAATTCCTCTGTAACAATTTAAAATTAAGAATAATAAATTTTATTATCTTAAATTTTATCATTCAATCTTTCTAAATTAATAACCTAAATATCTAAATAAGGTAAAAAGGGAAAATAGAAAAAATAGAGAAAATTACATTACTAAATACAGAAATTAAATTGGACAAATAGAGAAAATTACATTACTAAATACAGGAATTAAATTGGACAAATAGAGAAAATTTCATTACTATATACAGGAATTAAATTGGACAAATAGAGAAAATTTCATTACTATATACAGGAATTAAATTGGACAAATAGAGAAAATTACATTACTAAATACAGGAATTCAATTGAAACAACAAGAACTTCATTTCATCAAATGTCTCATCCGAACCACTAAATTAAACTACATAACCTAAAATAGTCCTAAGATCCTGATTAACCCTGATTAAATCTCAATTTAACTCTCATACAACGAAATTATAGTTCGTTGGGTGTTTTTCCTATGTTCACTCCATCTTCTTTTATAAAATTAATCGATGAATACTTGTCGAAGATTTTACCAAACAGAAAGGTAAATCACAGTTTTGGATGATATTATGTGGACTAGTAGACCTCTTGTTTTTATTTTTTATAATAAAGACTCTACATACCAAACATGTTGTGACCGTTTCGAACGTTCTCACTGATGATCGATGGCGTTGACTCTTCGACTGTCTCCGTTGACGGTTAATGGTATCCACCGATACCCATCAATCTGTAACTGATTCCTTCTTTCCGGTGGCGGATTAGACATTTCTCCATACCTTTTCGTTGACCATTGAACATTCATATCACCCAAGTCTTTGTATATTTCTAACTAAAGTTGAGCGAGTTAGTTGAGGATAACAATTAACCCATTATAGGTTTGAGACGAGAAAAAGGGTTATAACGGTTATAAAGACATAATTTAAAAAGAATACTTTCTGTTTTCATAATCTTATACAACCTAATTACTTTCTTTTAAACAAATCAGAAGGAAAGGAGAGAGGAGGAGAAAAAAATATAAATGGGAAAATTGTATCTCTTCTCATCTATATCTCTCTCTTCCTCTTTTTTTTTCATTTTCTCAAAAAAAAACAAAAAACAAAAAACAAAAAAACTTCCTTTTTTTCCTTTATTCTCCGCGAGAGGAGAGAGAAAAAAAAAACGTGCATCGTGCAACACAGGAACAAACCCCGCTTAACTATCCTATAGTATCGGTTATCACCATCCACGCTAAAACAAGAAGCAATAAAATTATTTATTTATTTTCGAAAAATAATCTCGAATATAATTTTGTAATTTTTCTCCGTTCAGATAAGTTGGAGACAAATTTAGTTACGGACTCTATGAATGCATGGGACTTATTCCAAAGCTTCGTTCTGATTGGTTTTGCTTTTCAACTGACCAGGAGTCGTGTCCGAGTAAAATAGAATATTTCAGTCAACACGATGGCCAATCAGAGGTCGCTTGAAAACCTTAGTCAGGGATAAGTGCTTTACCGTGTTCGCCTCACTTTCGCAAAAAATCTATATAACAAACTCTAATGTATTAAAATACTATTTTAACGTCCAGTTAAAAATCATAATAAATCCACCAACCATAAAAGCACTATGTACAATTAAAATGAAAAAAATTAAAAAGATCTCACAACGTATGTTTCCAGTTTCCGTCTCATTAGGACTCTTAACTAATGAGCCTTATTCCTAATTGTTTTCAATTGATTAATTTATTGTAAATTGTTCCTAAGATTTTCATTTTTAAAAGATCTGTCTGTCTTTCATTCTGATTGTTGATTTGATTTTCAGTAATTGAACAAATTTACTTTTACTAGCTTAGATTCAGAGATAGTCTAAACCTGCATTTGAACGTGGGCCGTGATGGAAGTCACGGCAACTATTTCTTATCGGCCAAACATGCGGCACCACTGCAATTCCAGTGGAATTCAATACGCGTTTGAAAGCTAATTAGATGTGATTCTGATTGGCATCACTAACGTGGTCAGTGAAGGAACGTCATGTGAGCAAGTGGAAAATAGGCATTTGGAAAAATAGATATTTGAAAAATAAGGCAATGCAGTGTAGCGAAGAAAGTAAAAGGAACACCGGAATGCTCAATACACATTTCTAACAACCCTCAAAGTAATCTCCAAGATTGTCCACCTTACATTGCCGGTGTTTGGGAGCTGCTGTCCAACGCCATCATTCTTCACGATAACGCCACATGTCACAAAATAGCTCCTTGACAGGTTTTGTTACTTCGAGAAAGGTGGTAAGTCCTAGAATAACCTTCGTATTCGCCCGACCAGAATCCATGCGACTTTAATTTGATTCCGAAACTAAAGTTGCAGTTACGTGGGAAATGCTTGCGAACAAAGATGAAATTTTGATGGCGTTTCAGCAAGAGGTCACTTGGAACCAAAAAGCCCACATATATTAAATTGAAAAGAGTCCAGTGTTTTGACAAAAATAATAATAAGTTTCATATGACAAAAATAAAAATTCAAATCATTGATTTTCTTTCTTTTTTTTTTAAACAATATCAAATAATTTATTCTTGAGAAAACTTGATTTTTTTTACATTTGGTAATTATAATTCAAACAAACATTTATGGAACCATTGTTCTAGGTTTAAAAAAATTAACAATATATAAAAATTTATTAGGAACTTAGTTATTTAGAAAACCACTGAAGTTATTTAAAAAAAAGCTTCTCTGATTAGAATTTTATTTAACTGAATGAACATTATGTTCTTTAATGAAATCTGAGGGTAAAAAAAAAAAAAAAAAAAAAAAACTTTATGACCTGAGGATGCGAAATCTAACTTCAGCACTTGAACATTTTTGTCAACTTGTCGTTTACTCTTTAACGTTAGGAGTGTTAAATGTCATTAACATTTGCTGATTATTGATATTTAGATTATTTTGATATTTTTTTTATGCTAAAACAGTTAGGATTGATTTGATTGAAATTTGGATCCATGCTAATTTATGGTCCAATATGAGCACTCCAGTTTTAGTCCAATCCAACCATTTCTCAAAAGTAATTCTACGGAATTTAAGTCATTTATTGTACATTTTGAAAGATAAGGGCATCAAAATTTTCCTAAAGTGAAGAAGGTTTTGATTTTGATATCAAAATTAAACCATCTTTTGATGTTTTAATTTTATTTTAATGTTTTTAAAACCAACTAAATGACATTATAGTAACTTAAGGAATGCGATTTTCGATTGTTAATATTAATGACGCTATAAGCTCTAGACAATCAATATATACAAATGCTTTATTAAATCTTAATGTCAGTGTTTGATATGTAATAATGTGTTTTTAAAAAATGAACTCTGTTAACTCAGTGAAATGTTTTCTTTCTTCTCTTCAATGAAATTAAGGATTTTCTCCATCAAAAAAAAAACTACTCCTCCGAATATGAATTGATAAGTTTCTTTGCGTTTCACGTAATTAAGTTAAATTATTAGGGAATTTAAAGTCACCACTCATCTCCATAAAAACAAATTGTACCTATATTTTATGTTTAATTGAGATATGTGGTGATCTTAAATTCCTTACAAATTCTTTATATTTCATTGATCAAATGATCTCCGTTCTTTGAATTACAGAGAAAGAAAAAGAAATAACATTTTCAAAATGAAAGAAATCAAAAGAATAAGTTTAGAAATTTATTAATTATCTTAATTACCCAATAAATTACCAGTTCATATTTAATTTCAATTCTCTAAACTGTAAATGAAATAAAAATTGTTAAATGAAGTTATTTTAAATTTCGAACAATAAATGTTTAAAATTAAGAATGGAAAAACTAAATCAATAACTAAAACTTTAAAGGATAGATTTCAAAGAAGAATTCTAAAACAAATTGAAGAAGAATTAGAAAACAAAGAATTGACTGATATTAAATTTCATTTTATTTCATTAAATTTCCTCTAATTGAAATTGCACTCGGAAATCTTAAAATCGGAACATTTGAAATTTGTTTCCAAATATTTGGTGGTCGAAAAATAAAGAATTCTCTCTCACCCATAATTAAAAACTCAACTGAATCGAATTTCTTAAGACAAGATATAGAGGTACAGTGCATCAGTGAATGATCAGGTGAACTGAATGTAGTCCAAGTCTTCATCATCAGATCAAAACAATAGACATCACTTGAATACCAAGTCACAACGAATATCTTTCCATTAGTATAAGTTGCAGACACATACTTCTCGTCTTGAAAGTTCTCTGGTACAGGTTCTCCTTGACTCCATTCATCAGTTTGTGGATCATACCAGTGTAAATGTGTATGTCCTATTAAACACAAACGACCATCAATAGACAATAACCAATCAAAACCAAGGAAATATTCATTGGGTACTATTTCTGCCATTGGCTCCCACGACTGTGTAAGAAGATTATATCGCTCCCACGAATGATATCCAACGACATAAATAAACTGATATAGTTTCACAGTTAACGGATGATACCGTGGTTTACTCATTGACTTTATTTCCATGGATTGGTTTTCCAATAAATCCAACATAAAACATTTATTCGTTGTCTTTTTCTCATTATCTTCTCCACCAAAAGAATAGATAAAATTATCAATACTACAAACAGCAGACTTTTTAGCTCTGGATGAAAAGAAATTCAATAGAATTTCGTCTTTTATTTCTGTCAGAGTTTCAATCTCATGATTAAATTCAAATAATAATTTTTGATTGAAGACATCATAAACTAAGATGCGTTTTGAAGCAAAAGAACTTCTTTGATTCTTAGAAATATCTTCTGTAGGAGGAACCTTGGCTTCTTCGAACTTTTCTCTTGATGTTTTTTGGCGAACACTTTTATTCTTCTCTTCTGAATTTATTTCTTTAGGTGATTTTTTCTTGCTCAAAATTCTTTCTTCTTTATCAGAAATATTCAATTTGGTTTCCTTTTTAATCCTTCTTTGTTTTAAAATTGATTTGAAAGCTTCTTCTTTTCTGTTTTTCTTTAATTCACTGAAAAACAGTTCTGTACATTGCTGATGAAAGAAAGAATTGCCTCGTAGCAAAGGTTCTTCTGCAAGATTCAATAACGATGATTTACTCAGTTTCTCAAAATCAATTGTTTCTAAAAGATCAGTGATTGTATTAAGTCTTGTTGACTCATCATGTTTCACCCACAACAGGAGACAAGAAATTAATTCTTCCTGACTTTCTGGATTAGAAACAGGAAAGCTCAAAAGAGCATTTAGTTGTTCGAATCTAAGATTAAGAAAACTCTCTGTTGTTTTCAGAGTCTTTATATTCTGATGTAAATATTCCACATATATTTGTTGAATTAGTTCACTGTTGAATTGTTCTATTGTGTTCCACTCAGAAAGAAGCTGTTGAGTACCAAGAAGTTGTTCTAAACAGTAATTGTACATCAAAGGAATCTGGAATCTTATAAAAGCCTCTAGTAGGTCTTTGAGGAATGGTTGACTTTGATTTCTTAGATGAATACGTCCTTGGTAAATGTATCTCAAAACAGCGTCCAGTGTTTTGGAATTGATGAAATCCATTTGTAATGATGATGTCTGTGAATTTCTCTTGAAATGTTCTTTGAAATAAGGACTGGCAGCTGAGAGAATGACTTTGTGAACCCAAAATTCTTTATCTTCACAGATTAATTGGAAATCTGTTAAAAATGCCTCTTCTCTCATTAAGTTGGTCTCAAACATTAAGTTCTTAAAGGATTTCTGCTGGATTTGATGTCTGGCTTTTCTCGTCATTCTGAAACAGAAAATTTAATGACAATTATTTTATTCATTTATAATTTATTTAGATATAATTATTTATTTAAATTAATTTCCGAATGTTGATTGACTTTTGTAAAGTGCTTAAGTTATTAATTAAGAAATGACATTAAGTAAAATATAAATTATAATACAGTTCTTAAAACAACTTAAACTAATTTTCTTTAAATCTGACTTTTTTTTATTAAAAGGAGAATTGGTAAAAAAGATCCTATGTTTCAGTTTTAATGCCTTTCTATGGACATTTTTTTTCTCCTTCACGGTGCTATTTTTGGAGAAGACCCACATTGAAAATTAAAATTAAATTCGAAAGTCAGATTGTCCCTTGTAGTAAACTGTGCATGCGATGTTTCAAGAAAATCCATGCAGAATTACTAAAGGATGGCTTTGGTGTCACGGGTTTTCGTAGGATAAGTTGTAAATTAGGATGAAACCCGAGACTTCTTTTAAGATAATAAGATTACAGGTAAAAAGCTAGTTTAAGGTCCCTCTAAGTTAAATGCAAACCTGTTACGCTTTCGATAGCTGGGCCCTCAGAGTTATATCTCAGCGCAGGTAGGTCAATAAATAGGGACAGGTAAGAAATTTTAGTCGGTGAAATGACTCCAGAACAATTAATTTTTATAAGGTATAAATATATATTTCTTAAAAACAAGAGATAATATGTTTACATAGGGTATCATTAGATAAAAATAATAAATCAAAATAGTTTGTAACCGGTCATTGAGTCTGTGAGAATTCTGATACGTGTCTTATGCGTGCATAACAAAGTATACTGGTTTCCCCATATGATGGTAGCAGATATGGAAGATAATGTAGGCCTACTTACAGCTTTTTGTCCGGACATTCGCATAGTATGGGTGGATGTCAAACCTATACAGGTCGGTGCACTGCGCACTTATATAGATTTCTTTATCCTATTCTCACCACCTCCCGTCCGTTCTGGTTCGATCCGAGCGTACCTTAGCCTTGTTGTGTCTCTGCGTAGCAGGTGTTGCTGTATCAAGATTTAGTAAAGTCACCAGGCTCTTGACGGTGGATTCTGCTACGACTCCCATTCTCTGTCTGTCGCCCTCCCTCGGCCGGCGTCTTCCCTCCCTCGAGAACTCTGAACGGGAGCTGCGATGGGCATTCGAGCCGTTGATCCCCCGCAATTCGCACCATTTCACGCAGCTGACTGTATAGTTCTCTGAAACCTAAGTGAATGCTGCTCCATTATGTTTTGTTTTCGAATAATATCGTCCTCGAATGTGTTATTTATAATGCACTTTCATAGTTTTTCTTTTTTCCACTGCTCTCTCGATCTGTACCCATCTCCGTATTTTATTGTTGTGGTTCTGATGGGGATGAGGAAAACAAGCTGAGAGAAAAAGAAAGTCAATCATCCAGTGTTTAAACAAAATGTCAGCTGGTGACGTAGAGGGCCGGTGAAGGTTCAGGTCGTCCTTTAAGTTGCCAGAACAGGTGAAGCCCTTTGATCCAAGGATTTCGGGTTGCTCGGCTCTTTTTGTTTAGAGAAGTTGACCCTAGACCCGTCGTCTCGGAGTAGATGGGGTGGGGGTCATGGGGTGGGGGTCAACAAAGGGACGCCACCCTGGCGTCAATTGTTTATTTTGTGGGGCGATGAGTCTGGTACAGGGGAATTTAGCTAAAAAGAATTCTCTCGTCGATTCGAAATCGGAGAAAACGCAAAATAAAGAAATTCAATGAATTATAATGAAAAGAATAATGTTAATTATTCCAAGATACTAATCAATTCTAATCAGTAAATGAAGAAATTTACTAAAATATTAAAAAAAAATATGTTTTTGTTGTATTTTATATATATAGGTTTTATTTTGTAATCAATACAAGGTTATTAATGCACAATTGTATTAACAAAATAATTAAAAGCAAGAATATATAAATGACCGTTCCTTTATGTTTTACAGGCAAGCTGTAGTCTAGGGGCCGCTAATGCATTAGTGCATCATTTGGATTTGTTAAAAAATTTATGAAACAATACGTTGTAATATTAACAATGACGTCCTGTTGGCAATTGTTAGTATTGTTAAGTATGAAGCATCAGTATTATTCATGTGTTAATTGTTATCATTATTACTAACACTGCTATGGAAAACGTTAATTTGGGCGAAAGGGAGTGGTCCTAGAGGTCTGATTTTTTTGGTCATGGTGACTTACTTCTTGATGCTGAACACAATGGTAAAGATTTCATTCTAATATCTTAAACCGTTTGACCGCTAAAGAGTGTGCTATACAGTGTGACATACAGACAACACAAAAGCAAGAGCGGTTCCCTATGTTAACTGTAACATGGGACCGCTAATAAAGCGTGTTTTTACATGATGTATGCAAGGCTTCCGTAACATAATTTGTAACTTCCCTGTGCCTTTTTTTACCAACTGGAAAAGTTTCAAAAGTTTCACACAATTACAATTTCTTCGTCATCCGTATCAGAACAATCTTTTTTTTTGTAAACCGCGCTTTTTTGCTAGTAGACTATAATCCATGTTGTTCGGATGTAAATAAGAATCAAAGTAATAGATTTTTATAAATAATACAAGTTTTCCTAATTATTGTATTTTAATAAATTCTTGCAGTTATGAAAATAAAAAAAAGGGATGACTTTTTTTGTCAAGAAAATCAATGTATATTTTTTTCAGAAAATTTCAATATAATGTTAACTTTTATTCAGTTTAATGTTTTTTTTAGCCTAATTGTCTCAGGAGAATGAAGTTTATCAATCCAGTCTCCTGTGCATATTTGTAAGATTCCTAGTTTGTAGTGGTGTGTATCGGCTCTCTCTATAAACTTTTCCATTGTTGTACCAATCTTCTTATAGCTTGGCATTTATGCAGTATTTAAGAACAAGAGACCATATTAACTTTTACATTTAAAAATTTTCAAGAAATTAGCGGGGGAAGGTGTTAAAATTCCTCTCGAAAAACATCCGAAGCGGGACAATAGATTTGTAAGAATGTATTAAAAAAAATGACGTAATCCACTTAGTAATCCTCTAATTGTCTGTGTGAGCTATAATATGATTAAAATTTATTGGATTCAGAGAATTTAAGTAATAAAATTTAATATTTTTTTCTGGAAATGAAAAAAAAAAATCTACTGTATAAATTTAGCAGATATTGGAATCTACAAAAAAAAAGAAAAAAAGAAAACCCTCAGATTTTAAGGAAAATAAGAAAAAAGCTGAAGTTCTTTGAGGAATTTTTTGTTTTTTCCGACTTTTTAATGTAAATCAATAATTCTCAATTAATAGTTTCAAATCATATTTCCAAAGATTTTTTAAAATGAATTTAATTAAGAATATGATAAAATGATGTAATTTTAATTTTACTATAATCTTGCTAAATTTCACTTCATTTTATTAAGGGATTAAGATTAATAAAAGCTTTTTCATTTCTCTTTATACAACTATGTTAGCAATGATGGCATGATTGAAATGCTTCAATAAATAAAATTGAGAAACCATTAGAATAGTTTCTGCTTTTGAATTAATTTCTCAGATTCCATTAGAATCTAAATGATGACTTTCTTGAAAAGAATGACGTAAAAAGTAAACATCCTTTTAGGACTTTTATTTCCTATTATTGCCATGTAAATGTTTCCATTGATTCTATTTTTTAATTCCTCAATGGGATTTCTATATTTCTATATTTCTCAGAATCATGATGAAATTAGCGATTAGAAGCAATTAGATAATAGAAAATATGTTTGTTAATGAATTAGTAGCAATTATGTAAAAACATAATAGACTCTTACTTGACAACTATTTTACAGCTACTAATTTTACTTCGTTAGATCAGGGCTAGATACAGACTGATATTCAGAATCTACTGTACATGATTTCATCGATCAAAAAGGACTGTAAAAAAAAAAAAAAAAGTAAAAAAATGTAAAAAAATAAAGAGAGACGATATAACGTATAAAAACCATATAAAAAATTAAAAACATGTAAAAAAATAAGAGAGACCATATAACGATTACTATTTGATAAAAACTTTTAAAATCTACATAAAAAGCGCGAGAGTTTGTTTCTTTAATAATAGTAAAGTTCAAAGTTCAAGCCGACACACCTGTTTATTATTTATTATTTATTTATTATACAGGTGTGTCGGCTTGAAGTTTGAACTTTATTTATACTCAGCGCAAGTGAAATAATTAATTATGAAGTTTGTTTTTTGTTTGTTTGTATTCAAAGAACGTCGCCATTTCTCAACGGATCTTTCCCAAGTTTGGCACGGAGATTACATACGTATCAGAAAAATGCATCAACAATAAACACCCGGATCTGTACTAAGGGGTCTAAACAGGGGGGCAAAACATTCTTAAAGGGTACGCATATCTCTGAAACCTCTTTAGTTAGAAACACGATATTTGATATCATTCTTTGTCAGAATCTAAAATATACGTATTTGACGAATTCCAATATTCGGATCCGTAAGGGTGGAAACAGGGGCGGAGGACGGAACTTTTTGCATATCTCTGAAACCTCTTTAGTTGGAAACATGAAAGTTTCAGTTGTTAGTTTACTTGATGTAATTTCTTGGACACCTGGTAATGAATGATTTTAATTTCTAATTAAAATGTGATTTCTTTACTTTTAATACACATTCAATCCAAGAAAAACATCTTTGAATCAATTAAAACTTATTGTTGTAAGCCAATTTTATATATTTCTTTTTAATTATTGTTCCTTAAATAGTTTTAATTGTGAGTTGTCTTAGGATCTGAGGGTTGGATGAAACTGTTCATTCTGTATATGCTAGAAATTAATTATTTTATTTAAAATAACTGCCTTAATAATAATGAAGTAATAATGAAGTAATAGGCTAATGAAGAGGTAGTAATAATTTAATCATGCATTAATCGTTCTGATCAAATATCAGAGATGACAAATATTAAAAACTAACAAATATATTAATTTTATCTTATTTTTTTAAAGAAAATTTGCCTCATTTTGTGTGATTTGGAATCACATTTCTGCTTCAGATTTATTATCTTTTAAATCAATACTTTAATGAATTAGATTTATTTTTTTTGGAAAGTTTATTTGAATTGTTATTTAAGTATTAGTAATTGGTTCTAATAATATTTATTTGCAGCCTATTTTTCATTTAGGAATTAACT
>JAFIDM010114077.1:0-11197 GCA_023159025.1 Thereuonema tuberculata
ATGAAGAAAACTAAAGAAATAGGTCAACTAATTAAAGAAACAAAGTTAAAAAACAAACAAATTATCGAAGTTTGATGATACTTTCGTGAATGCAGAAAATATTGAAATATGTTCCTGTAATACAAAACTTCTTAATAATCAAAAGTTCATTCAACTTAACACATTAGCTTTACTCTCTCTATAGAAGCTGATATTAGAGAAATAATTAAAAACATCAAAAATAAACACTAATTCTCAACTTAGGAGTCCATTTGTACTAAAATCATTAGATATCTTATGATGAATAATCTGAAGCACTTGCTCAATATTACTATAGTATATCAGGATAAAAATAATGTTTCTGTTATTAAGACTCTCATCTCTGTTGAGAAAAGGATAAAGGTATTCCCTTCCCCTAATTCAAAATTACTTTTCCTACATAAATATTTTAAAAATGATGTAATCAATTTGTATGTGTGTGTGTGTGTGTGTATTCAAAAAAATTTTGAAGCTCTGGAAGATTCATCTATATAGAAACTTTGTTACATAGTCAGGGGCATTTTTTCATTGAAATCTGTCTAATGTCAAATACTTTTATATTCTGTAGCACCCGTAGGTGTTCCCCAAATAAAAGCTTTAATGTCTTGATAATAGTTCGTTGTTTGTTTTCAATCCTTTTGTAATAGATAATAATCAATGAAGACGTCAAGGCAGTGAAACGACAACTGCACGAAGTAGTAGACCGAAAAAACTGAGTGATTGTAGCCGTCGAAGCCTGAAGAGAGTAGGGATGCAAAATCGGAAGTCTCCGATGGTAGTGATGACAGAGTTCCAACAAGCGTCGGGGTTGTCGCTAAAGCAGAACTGCTCTGCGAGTGCTAAACTACTTGGGTTTCCACCGCCGTGAGGCTGCTCAAAAGCCGAACATCCCCCTCCGTCACTGCGAAGCGTCGGCAACAATTTTGCAGAGCTCACATCCATTGGACTGTGGAGAAGTACAAAAATGGTCTCTAGTGATGAATCTCGCTTCGCGCTCTGGCAGTCCGATGGAGGCATGTTGGTTTGCCGGATGCCCGGCGAACGCTTATCCAATTTATCATGTATTTTATGTATTTGAGTATTTGATACCTAATCGCACTTGGTTGTTTCATAATCAATCAATCGAAGCATTCTACACAAAATCTGTCAGATACATACATACTGATTTGATGAAACTCACGTGCCCAGCAAAGTAGGCTTAAACATCACGTCTTTCTATCTTGTTTCTTGAAGGTGAGATAGAATATTATGTTTTCACATTAATGTTATTATTTACTTTGAAAACCAAATTTTACACCAACACCATTCATTCTTACGATAATATTCGATCTAAGGGTTTCATATGTAAATAAAATAAATAAACATGAAAAAGAAATTAATGATTTATAACTTCATTATGTTATCGCCGACCTTTTAATTTGAAGATAATTAACATTGCATTTTGACTATTATATAATCTTAATGTTATAAAAATATACTTATTTAACTGACAATTCTCAACTTAGGAGTCCATTTGTACTAAAATAATTAGATATCTTACGTTCGATAGTCTGAAGTATTTGATCAATATTACTGTAGTATATCAGAATTAACGTAATGTTTGAGTTATTGAGACACAGAGTTAAGAATAGGATAAAGGAATTCTCTTCCCCCGATTCAAAATTGCTTTACATCATTTTTAACATAATTATGTAGGGAATTAATTTCTGTGTGTTTCTGTGAGTTCAAATAAATTTTGAAACACTAGAGGATTCAAGAATATATTTTACTAAATCTATTTAATGCCAAATACTTTTATATTCTGTAGAACCCGAATGTGTTTCCAAAATAAAAGCTTTAGTATCTTAAGAATATTTCGTTGTTTGTTTTCAATCCTTTTTTAATTGGAATAATCAATATAATTTCTAATAAATATCATAATCTATCTAAGAAGTGACTCAGTAACAGGATACACTGCGACCCCTCTGTATGAGATTAGGCGATGGTTTCTTCAGAAAGATTTTAGATCTAATAGTTACTTGTAGAAAGTGTACAGGACTTTGCACGTAACCAACGAGAGGTTCCTCAAAACATTTAAAGCATACTTTCGTTAAAAATGATTTTTTTTTTTAAATATTAATTAGTGAACTTTTGTTTTAAATAGCAGAAATCTTATATTTCTTTGTAATTTAAAATATCTGCTGCAAATAAATAGAAAACTTCCCATTTCTGAGAAAAGTAATGAAATTCGCCTTAAATTACTGAAACAGCTTTACATTCAAATAGTTTTAATGATATTTAATTCCTAACAAATGTATTTCAATGTTTAGAATTTCAAATGTTTGATTTGTAGGAATTTTTATGTATTTCTGACACTAATTTACTGACAGGAAACTAAGTTGAATTGTAAATATAAAAGTTAGATTGGCTGTAATTGTTGCAGTAGGGCATCGATTATCCGAAACAATGAGGCACGAAGGGGTGTTCGGATAACTGATATTTCGGATAGCCGATCATTTACGAAAAAATTGTTCCAGTAACATTTCCGCATACCGTAGCAGTGATGCTTGATTTGTTTGCCTGAAAACCAGATGCTGACATTTCATTCTTCCAAACTTGGGATTTTGTTAGTATTTTCTTATAATACAGACCAGTTTCGTCTGCGTTGTAGACTTTGGTTTTTTTGTAACCCTCGTTATGAATGTTGTTTTAAAAGACTAAAATGTGCAGCTGCTTCAGTATCAGCCGACAGTTTTTAACTAATTTTTTAAACTTATGTCTACTAGAACACCTTCGGTTTACCGATGTTTCGGTTAATTGGTATTCGTATAATCGATGCTGTATTGTAATCCTGTAATTACGTTTCCGGAAGTCATCACAGCAAACAGACAAACAAAATAACTTTATTTGCATCATGTATCTTTCTAGCAATTGGAATAGAAATGCTTAAATTTCAAAAAAAGAAAAACTTATTTACGATTTTTAGCACATGTAGGATGCTTTCAAGGTTATTTAAAATAGAAGGTTGGCCCCACAGCGAAAACGGTTTCTATTGGCTAACGCAATGACGTCACTTTGATGCAAGGTTGGATTGCTGAACACTCGGATTTTTGGTGTAATATCCAATAACTATTACTAACTCAAATTAAAAGTTTTGAAGTATTTAAATTTTCTCCCGATTTAAATATTTTTTGTCAGTCACTTACAATAATTTAGAAAACAATTGGAAAAAATATTAAGAAAAAATGACTTTTAATTTTCTTTTCATCTCTAACGGTAACACAAATTTACTTTCCTTAAAAAATATCTTTGTAAATTTTCATGCTTTTAAAAGAGAAAGATTTCAATGACAAAATATCGTATCTCATTAAGAAAAAGTTTCCACTGTTAGAAAGTTCTTATTTACTGTCCAGTTTTGATTTTTTCTTGATTTTTAAATTATTATGGACGTAGTTTTTCTCTTTTTTTTTTTTAATTTCTTTGCTAGCATTACATTTCTTTAATTTTCATTGGTCTTTATTGAAAACGAAGTCAATATAGTTAAAAGTAATTATATTTTGTAATATTTGATCAAAATAACAATAAAATTTATAATTTCTATCTCAATATTTCTTTGAAAAGTATATCTTTGAAAAGTTCCTTTTTTCGATTTATTTCTTTATTTTGGTATCGCTTATAAATGTAATATTTCAAATATTATTTCGCTATACGATAAAATATTTTTGAAAAAAAAACAAACTCTATAGTCATTATTTGAATAGAAGAGAATTTCCAAATTGCAACCATTTGATGTCATGCTCAAATAGAAAATATCGCATTGTCTACTACGCAGCGATTTGCACCCCCCCGGTTCAAATGGTTCTCTTTTGTTCCAAGTCTTTTTATTGGTTGACTGTATACTGCCTTCCGACTTTTAAGAAAGATATAATTCAGTTCATTGATTGAATTTAAAAAAAAGATTTACTGTTGTAATATTTTTTTCTGGGTTTTTTTTTTTTTTAATAACAACAGTATTTTTTCTTCGTTCGACCTTTAATTGAAATAAACGAAAAAAATAAATCTTGCATTCAATGCGGTCAATATAGCTGCGTTTATAAATAATTATGAGTAAAACTGCCTTTTTTTTTAATTACGTAAAAGAACGACAAGTGATTCACGCTGATAGTTTTTTTTTTGTTTAAGTAACAACACAAAAACACAAGTATTAATTCTAAGAGATTTACTGTAATTTTTAATTACAGGTGAGATTTGTACAGCTGGAATGTTTCGATACGAAACAATGATAAAGAATTCAAATTATTTCTATAGTTAGAAAGTTCCAGTCTCTTGGCAAACTTCTGCTTCGTGCTGGGCTATTCAAAATCCATTCAGGAAATCTAATCTCTCTTACTTTAATATAGTTATAATTATCTACTTGATAAATTACTTCCAAATAATAATTTAATTACTTCTAAATAAATCGCACACTAATAGAAATATTTTTTCTTCTAAATACTGAAATGTTCACTTCATAATAATTCACTAATTCACCTTTGAAGAAATAATCTTGGAGAACTAAACTTTTCCGCCGCACTTAAATATTTAATGCTGTTCCACATTTATTAATCACTTGAATAAATCATTTAGATTCTTCACTTGAATCACTACTAATTTACTTTCATTAATTCAATAATTATTTCACTGAATCATTAACTTCACGTTGAACACACTAATTTTCCGTATCACTTAATTTCATGTTTTCACAATTCCTCCTAGGCACAATATTAACTTTGAAGCTGACTCTTCCCTCAAAATAAAGAATTGTAAAACGTACTTACAGTAAACTCGTCTAATGGCTTTTCTCCCTTGGTGAATTTCTTGATGAATTCCTGTCGACGAATGGCTTTTTCATCTGTGTAATTCTGCGTTGACTCGACGATAATATTTACCACTCACTGCGTTGAACGGGGTTCCTTCAATATGTCCGCTGGAGTCCCATGACTCGTAATTCATATGACTTGAATCTTGCAGGCTTCTCTTTTCTTCCCAACATTCAATGCGCGTCGATTTGACGTAATCTTCGTTTCTGTCGTCTGCTATGGTGAATACAGTTGACTCCAGTCTTCCAGTAATTCGATGTTGAATTATATTTGATAATTCTATTTCTCTTCCTTTCAATAACGGCTATTTTCTTAAAAGAATACTTGCGGGAATAATCATTCTCATGCCGAACACCATTTCGTCTTTCTTAGGAGCCGGTCTTCTCATTTCTCGTAGACTCGGAGCTACTATCATCCGGGTAATCACAGGAGCTCTCCTTGCTCATTCTTCCGATGTTTCTCGTAGCTTTCACTCCAGAATTCTTCTATGACTCCTCTAGTCAAACGTTTACAAAATAATAAATACTGACGATTGTTCAGGAATGCGCTTATGACGTCTGTGTTACTTTTCTCTGCTATAGTCTTGTGTTTTCTCATCTGACAATCTTGTGGCTACACTTGGGCATCCTCTGGTGCCAAGACTAATGTACATATTCTCGTGCCAAGTCTTTTGCCTACTGTTTCACATATTGTGCCATGTGCTTACTGTGCTCCGAGCGAACACGATCAGCTGATTTTATCTAAAAATCGTGCTGACGTCATCTATCATATCTATGCAAATTTTTCTTTAAATTTGCCAAACAAAAATAATAATAATAATATTTAAAATATGTTTCAAGCCTCATAAAAATAATAAACTAAAATAATTTTGTTAAATTTATTTTAATTACAAATAATTACGGAAGATTCCATCTTCAGTAAAATAAAAAAGAGATCATCTATAGTTAGTGAAACAGAAACGTCTATTAAAATATTAAAAAGTCTGTTTAAATAAAAAAAATAGATATATACAGGGTGTTTCTAAATTCATAGAACAAACTTCAAGGGGTGGTACACTAAAACAAACAATGTATGTCCGCAATTGTTGCATTTCCATTCTACGACAGGTTGAGGATCGTCCCAACAAAAGCACTAGAGGTGTAGGGTAGATGTGAAGCAAACCACCGCACGGGGAATTTTGCACCAGGAGCAATTACACCCATTCCATTTACAGAGAATTCACGCATTGAACGCTGAGGATTATCCTCGGCACATAGACTTCTGCCGCTGGTTTATGTAACAGAGTTCAGTGCAGTCGAATTTTCCAGCATGTGCTCTTCACAGATGAAATATTGTTTACATGTGAGGAAGTGTTTAATGTGCACAATGCTCATATGTGGACAAACGCAAATCCACACGCTACAAGGCCTCACACTTACCAGCAACGACCTCTCTCATTCTTTGGGCGGGTAACGTCAAAGACCAAACAGCGCGAAAATGCGACAGTTGCGGGCATAAATTGTTTGACAAAAATGTTTACTTTAGTGTGCCCTACCACTCCTTAAAGTTTCAATGTATATTTTTATTTTTATTTTATTTTTGAGTGATGCCCTTCCATAAGACATAGTGTAGAGTTAGTTACAGTAATAACGAAAGTACGATATTAAAAAAAAAATGTACGAAATATACAGTATATCCCAAATCCAAACCTTAAAGTGTGGTTATCACAATTAATCAACGCTAATTTCAAAGTAACATTAAAAATTTCAATAAGTATGTGTAAACTACGTATTATATATCTAAACTACTATGTCTGGACCTTACCATGCGAGATTCTCGAAGATAGGCAAACAATTATATCTTATAATTGTAGTGTACCTTACCACCCCTTAAAGTTTAAATATATATATAAGGCATAGGGTAGTGTTTGTGATAGTAATAACGAAATGACGGGATTAAAAAGATAAAAAGGTAGGATATATATATTTATATATATACTGTACATCCCAAATCGCAACCTTAATGTGCTGTTATCACAATTAATTAATACTAATTTTAAAGAAACATTGAAAATTTCTTCAATAAGTATGTAGAAACTATGTATTACCTTTCTAAACTACTATATCTGGCCCTTACCATGCGAGATTCTCGAAAATAGGCGAACAATTATACCTTGTGTAAGGTACCATACACATTACTTTCTTCTCACTAACACATTAATTCAGATAGTAGTTTTCCATTCAAATTTCATTGGACGATGAATTTCGGGCTATAAAATTAACCTCAATATATACAGGGATTTCTCAGATCAAATACACCTGTTAAATGTAATACAAAACATCTCTACATCTAGGCCTACTGTACTTTTCACAGAACAATATTCCTGAACCAGAAATAGATATTTCCACAACAGTTATAATTAATATGTTGATAAACTTCTTTAATTATTTCTAAACTTCTAAAATAACAACATATTACTTCTTTCAACAGAAGGCTTCTTCAGGTTATTTTTGAGGACAGGAAAAGAAACTTTTCTTTTTCATCATAGAATCCGTTAAAACATACAGTAAGAGTTTTACATTATTTTCGGAAGACAATTAGATTATAGTAACAGCATTTATCAATAGTTTTCCAAAAATCCTGTTATTGTTATTTCAGAAGTTTAGAAGTAATTAAAGAAATTTATCAACATATTAAATATTCCTGAATGTTTTATTTCCTTTCTCTTTTATCCCAAATTCATTGTAAAGCGTTGACTGTTGCTTATTCAGTAAATATCCACTACAAATGAACTACGTCATCATAAAGCATCATTTCATCAACATTGCAACATTTCATCAATTATTATTTTTCATTATTTTTCTCCCCATTTTAAATCTTTTCACAGTTTCTCAAAATTGAGTTTGTTTTTAAATCATTATTAGAAATTCAGTGTATTGAGTTAAGAATGACGATTATTGCGTATAAATAGGGGTGGGTAAGATAGCGTGGGTCGCAAACAGACTCGCGCGCGCATTTTCTAGAGCACCCCGGCGCAGTCTGTTCTAAAGTAAAGGTGACTCATAAGCAGTTGCGAAGCACTGTGATTGGTTTACTAATCACTATCCCGACCTTGTTTATATTGACTTTAACCAGAATTATTACTACAGTAAAACCTCGTTAAGTCGTCACTCAAGTACCGAACATTTTTGACGACTTAAGCGGAGTGGGCATTTTTGAAAAAAAAATTGATGAATTGCTGTAGGCTTTGGTGAGAAAAACAAGATTTTCAGAAATCAATACATGCAAATGAATGAGTGGAAAATAAAATAAAAAAAAACACATTTTATTCTTACCACATTTTATTTTGTTTTACTGGCATTAAAATAATCCAACAGTGTTGATTGATGGAGGTGCTGATTACTGGTAACAATTCGAAACACTTTGTAATGAAAAGGAACTCCAACTTTTGTGCAAATAACTAATCGTATCTAAAACCGAAACTTCTAGCTTTTCGTTCCTTTCCAAGGCTTTTATCATGTCCTTTACAAGCATTTTTATGTACTTTCGTTTAAAGTCAAGAATTATCCCTTGATCTAAAGGCTGAAGAAGTGCAGTTACGTTTGGAGGAAGAAAAACAATTTCGATTGCTTTTAAATTTTTGGGACTTACTCGCTATGAAATAAAATCACACTCAGTAGCGGCCAAGAAAAACGTCTACTCTTGACAAGAGTCGCAGCAAGAAGTGTGTAATTTCCCAAGTGAATTTCCCACGTGAAAATTCCCCGTAAAGGCTAGGCTTTCTTAAAGTGAAGGGGCGGGGCTGAAAAGATAGCAGGCAAAATTTTAGAATAAAGATGCTTTTCGCCATTTTTGAGAGTGACGAGTTATCCGGAGTAGAATTAAATTTGGTGACGAGTAAAAAGAGGGTTATTTTATATTATTGTCTATGAGACCTTGTCGGGACCAAAGGAAATCGACGACTTAAGCGGAGTGACGTCTTATCCGGGTGACGACTTAACGAGGTTTTACTGTATATGAATCAGTTAAATCAAGCCAATTTTCTTTTTCTCTTCTTGAAAGAAATCTTACAATGGTTGGTTTATTTTTATTACAAAGGCATCTCCCAAATCCACAGACAGCTTCTATTTTTCTGTGGGTTTTGAATTGGTAAAGTTTCCAAGATTTCACTCTGTATAGAAGCCGTGGGACATTATGCTATTACGATTACTGCTCATTCCTTGTTTTTTTCTTAACATAATTCATATAAAGACAGACCTGTTAATCCCACGTCCCACCAATCTGTTACAGTATCAACCAACATTCTGCGTTACTTGGGAAGTACTACAATGGGGTTAGAGCTCAATTAATTTCTTCTTTTTATTTATGAATCTTGTCAGAAATGATACTGTGTTTGAATCAAATATTGCTTACAAAGTATCTACTATTTTTAAAACATCACTTTGTTTTGAGTTGGTAAGGTGGGCAAACAGCTAGGAAAGGATAGTGTACACCAGAATAAACAAACAGTGGAAGAAAAAGAGTAACAGATTCTTGAAAACTAATTGTTGGTTTTAAAGCAGGAATTATACAGAATATCAGGTCCACAAATGAAAAACGAGACAATTTGTGAAGAAAAAGTTTCTTTAAAATTAATTAAAAAAATATTTAAATATTGTTTTAAATAGGCCATTTGTCTAGTTTATTTGATTGATTATGCGAAGTTTTGCTATTCCATTTTAACATTGTTTTCTTAGTTTGTCTGTTGGTTTTACTGTTGTTTGTCTGTGTGTATGTGCATCATCCTAAAACCACTGAACGGATTTTCATAGAATTTGTTAAGTTGCTTATTTAATAAAATTAAATTCAAAGCCAACGCACAATACATAATTACAAAAATACAAGAAATAATAAAAATTATATTTTGTATTTTTGGCTTTGAATTTAATTTTATTAAACATTATGTACGTACGTAAAAACTCGTTTATATTTTGCTTATTTAAGGTTCAACACAGACTCATTTCCTTTGGTCTCTTGCTAGAATGATTGGACTGATTTCTTTAAATTTTGGTTTGATGTTTATTTGTGATCGAATTCAAAATTTAAGCACAATTATTTTGATCGCCAGTCCAGCCTCCAATCCTCAAAATTGGCTTGTTAGCGCTACATGTTCAGTCCACACTATGCGATGGATAGCTAGGCGTACATCTACAGTGCAATTGATGGCAATTGAATACACGCCCAATAGCCATGAGATTACTATTTGTAAGCCAATGAGAAACATCCGCGCCCAAAACACAGAAGTGGATTCAATTGACAATTTCCGTCAAAATGACGGAATGCAAAATATTGCAAAGCTGCTCTCGAGAAATTATTTTCAAAGTCGAGGATTGTTTCCGAAGGAGTTTGAGAATGAAATTTACATTCCAATTGTCTTATTTAAAAGAAATACTGTATCAATGTGTATTTCTTTGAATCCTGTAGTAGAGGCTACTGCTGCTGTCACATCCCACGTGACTTGACCCGATTACCTTCGTACGTTGGTTCCACTTTAATAATATTTTTATAAATATATAAGATTCAATTATAAAAAAAAATATTTTAATATTTAAAAGAATTTTATCATATTTTGCGAAAAAGATGCTTTTAGACTTCAACTACTATTTATTGCTGTTGGAAAGATATTAAAGAAAAACCCAAATTAGGGTTATTATACCTTCTTCTGCTAATTTATTAAGTCTAAGGTGATATCCATTGGACTTAAGGATACTTCGGTCGAACTCAATTTTACGACTATCTTAAATATATTTCCTTTATTTCTATATTTCCGGGGAATATATTTCACGTAGAGGGTTGTCTTTGAAGCCTATGCTGGAAAAATCGGCACAGACCGTATGGTTATCAAAAATGTAGGAACTACAAGCCTTCTCATGAACTTCGCAGAGAGTTTATTTTCCTTCCTTTCATCGACTTTGGCCGACTATGGACCACGGGTTAACCCTACCTGACAACGTCAGGGTGAGGCTAGGAAATTCAAGAAGGGGGACGAGATTCACATCTCGTTCAGAATAACCCTGAGATAGTAAGTCCCAGGGGGGAAACGGACGAAACAACAGAAGAAGAAAGCAACCAAGGCCGGGATTCAAACCGTCTAGACCGCTCGGCCATGCCGGAACGGCTTGAGTTTATTTTATTTTTATTAAAATAAAAGAAATTGTATCGATTGGTGATTTTTTTATATTTAGCTGACATATTGCTGAAAAAGCGACCATTTGCACAATTAATTAATTTAAAGAGAAAGGGAACCGTAAATAACGGATTCGCGAAACTTGTAAGTGTATTTTTTAATTTGTATTAAATATCTTCAAAAGAAATTACAATTT
>JAFIDM010114079.1:0-11162 GCA_023159025.1 Thereuonema tuberculata
TGAGATATCATCGGCTTAGTACTTGCAGGAGGGGGGCGAGAAGGAGAACCAACAGATGACAATAGACCACGTTACAAGAGTGTAACGTACAGCACACAACAACAACATCAACTACACCCACAACTTTAAAAAAAAATAAAAAATAAAAAATGAAGAGGCTTATCATCAAAAACTTCTATCCAAGAGTTTAACGTGTAAACTAGTATGTAATTAATTTCATAGCAATTTCATTTTTGGTTTTTAATTTCGCAAAGATAAAATATAATTTAGCAAAAATATACTTATTATTTACGTTAAGTGATTTTCTTAAAAGCAAATAAATAAATAAATAAATAAATAAATAAATAAATAAAGAGGTAAAAACAATGGAATCTAAAACAAAATTAATTCAATCTATTGAAGAAAATAGTAAATCGCGACCCATGTGATTACAGAGTGGAGTTTGAATTAAAAGTTTCGTACCCATTACAGTAAGTCTCAAGAAGTAATAATGTAAAGATATACAGTAAGCGGCTTATTGTTGCTACTCAGTAAAGTAAGTACAATTATTTTTATTTAATCTTAAAAATCCAGTAATCATTACTGGTCGATTTGATCCGAGATAAACTTTAATTATTATAATAATAGCAGCCGTATCAATGGAGTTGTAGTTATGGAGATGATTAAAAACGTGCATCGTGACAGAAAAAAAAATATAACAGCACTTTTTTCATCTGTAACTAAGTTGGTTCCATCTAACACTTAAGTGTAAAACTACACGAAAGAAGAAGACGGCTGTCCGCAGAAGAGAATGGAAAAGACAACGGCAGAAAATGACAAGCGGAATAATTACAACATTTGTCACCAATTTCTAACCTGCAATTACAGGAAAATCCGCTTTAAAAGGGACTTCGTCCATGACAGAATTGCTTTAGAGCCATTACGAAGTTCAGGAAGTCTTACAAGTACATGTCAAATCACTCGGCTATCATGCATTATCCAGTATAATAATAGAGAACAATAATTAGACAAATTTCAAGAAAAATTTCCTACAGAAATTGGATATTGATTTTCCAGATATTAAGCCTGATTATTTAAAAAAAAAAAAATAGAGTGCTAATGTATTAAGTTAAAGTATCCCACTGAAGGGCTTTGGCTTTTCGGGTCGCGTTTGAGGTAAAGCTCCCGGCGTTTCGTGACCAACGGCTATAAGTTGGTCGAGTGGTCAGCCAGACGCCATGCCGTCTTCTACCCCGTTACTCATTCTACAGAGAATTCAACGTAGAAAAATCTTCGATTTCCAGCGAAGATTGAACCCGGGCTTCTTCAGTCGCATTCAAGGGCTTCACCACTGGCCTATTGGGTTCACTGTTTAAACGCTTACTAAAAATTGAATGTCAATCAGAAATCAGCACGTTTTAGACTAGAAATATTTAACTATCTTATGAATACTTAACCAGTAAAACAAACATTTTCAAAATGTGATAGAATAAAATTGTATTATTAAGCTTCTAATGGCCACTAATGGACTGAAAAAAAACTCGGTAAGCACAGTTTTTAACAAAGTGCTAAATTTCTAAAAAAATAATTTAGTAAGAAACTGTAGGAAAATGGGGACGTTTTTGATGATTATCAATAGTTACAGAAATCCATGTAATCTTCAATTTTTCCTAGTGGTTTCAACTCTTTGTTTTGTCAACTAAGTTTTTCAATTATTGTAGTGACATAATTAAAAAAAAAATCCCAATACATTCTTTTAAACTCTGTAGGTTTTGCAATTCTGTAAACAAGTATGGAATTTAAAAGAAAACCATAAAAGAATTTTAAAGTATAATAAATTTTTAGTAAAAAAAAAAAAAAAAGTATATTTGAAGATAAAATTTTAAAAATTTCGTACTAATACAACAAATGTAAAACCTGATGGATTTATACTAAAGTACAGTAAAACAATTACGGCAAAATTGTAAAATCCTTTTCCTTTTTTATTATGATGTATTTCAGTTACTGAAAGCCCAATTCAAGATAACTTTTTACATAATTTTTGATAAAATAAAAAAAAGATTAATTTTCAAACTTTTATAATTATGATACATTTCGCTGTAACTCTTTAATATACTTATCCAACAAAATAAACAAACTGAAATTGGCTCAAAAGAAACCGGAAAAAAAAAAGAAAAGAAAAAAAAAAGCTTCAATTCTTTATTTCCCACAGGCAAAATTATAAAATCCAATGCCGAAAGTTACAAAATTACGAAGTTTTTGAATGCTTCTAATTTCCTTTTTAAAATAATAATAATAATGTAAGTATATTACAGCAAACTTAAATTTGATGCTATTTTCATTAGATTAAAAATGTTCTTTTTTTTTATTTTTCGAAACATCTGATCGATAGACACAAATCTACTTTCTGTGTCTATCACAGAAACCTGCCAGGTATAAGCGGTGAAGCATCGCCAGCTGAATAAACTCCGTCTTCCTACTTACGTTCAAAATGGAATTAGCAGTAATTAAACCCAATGAGCATCGTTAAGGGGAGACTCGCAAAATGAAATGAATATCAGAGTTTAAGCCCTGCAACCACATATTCCACAGTTAAGAGAATAATAATCATTTCAAATAAGTGCTACTTTCAATATTTGGTTGTTGTTTTTTTGGATAAATGTAAGGCCTCCAGTTGTTTAATTTAACGTTGATTTGTAAATATCTTTTTTTTTCTCATATCTGTTCTCGAGTTCTGGAGGAATCAACTGTTCTGGAGAGATTTCAGGATATCTCGTTTTTTGAATTTCGAGTTCCTGGACCACAAAAACTGACCTAAGTAACTTCAGTATCTAAAACCTGAGCTCATTTTAATGAAGAATTCGGATTCACAATTTGCATTCTAGTACATACGTTTCCTTCTCACTGTAAATCATCAGCTAGGACTAGTCGTTTTGCTGAAAACGAATTACGATACCGCTTGTTAATCCAAGGAAAACCTTATTATTCAGAATAATAGCTAAGTATAAAATATTTTTTTTTTCACTTAAACTTCAAGAAATGAAATCACATTTTTTGTATTATATTTTCTGCTTTTTTTTTTTTATAATTCATGTGTTAATAAGTCCACGAATTGTAAATTATTTTTATTTTTAGTTAATTTTGAAAGTACCTTAATTTTTGCTTAAGTACTGATTACGCTTATATATCTGTTTTTATAAAATATAAACAAAAATGTAATACAGTAAAACCCCGTTATTACGCTCCCGCTTATAGCACTATCCCGTTCTTTACGCTCCTTTCGTACGGTCCCTGGAATTTTCTATGTAACTCTGTGTACTTTTACCCTCTTATAACGCTTCAAATCCCGCTTGTAGAGCTTTTTTTATATCGAAAATTTTGTATCGAAAAGAAATGTAACACTGTAAAGATTCTTTTCTTTCCCTGGTAGGAGGGAATCTTTGAAATCTTTGAAGTGCGGGTCTGTGATATAGTAAGTTAGTGCAAAATGTCGAAGCGGAAATCCCTTTCTATAAGTGAAAAATTGCAAATTCTCCGTAAGTACTACACTAAGTCAGAAGGATTTCGCAGAATCTCTAGGAATTCCCTCATCCAGTCTGAGAACAATAATAAAAAATAAGAATGGAATTACCAATGCAGCGAAGGGTGGTTGCAAACGTAAAAAAAATAAAGTGTGGAAAATATGGAGATGCCGAGGAAATTCTAATTGAATGGATTCATCAGTCGCGTGGTGCATCAGTGCCATTAAGTGGCCCAATCATTCAAGAAAAGGCGCATGAAATAGCGGGCAGTGCACTAAATCTGCTCCGAAAATATATTAGTGTTGCTCCTAGTGGTGTATCAATTGATATTAATAGTTACTTGAACCACATTGAAAATGTCGTAATCCATAACAGCAGCATACACACACACACGGCAAACCACAATAAAAGATTTTTTTAATAGGAAATAAGCTCTTATTTGCATTATATCTATTGCAGAATCAAGTATCTTTGCTGTAAAATGGTGTCTAAATGTTTCCCCATCGCATAAATCATTTCCCATCTATAGCGCTATCCCGCTTATTACGCTTGTAGGTCATGGTCCGTTGACGAGCGTAATAACGGGGTTTTAATGTATTTATAAACTTCAGAATATCTTTATAAATCTAACATTAATATTACCGGCAATATTTGCACAAACTTATATAAGATTTATATTGCTTTAAAGACATATTGATTTATAAATTCTATTAATTTCTTAATAACGATACTTTTCTGAAAACCATTTATTCAGTTTCATTCCTTTCTAACTTTTTTTTAATATTATCATAATAATTTATATATTACGTTATATTACATTATATTATATTGAATTTTTTGTGTATTTTTTTTTTCAGCAATTTTCTATAAGTAATCTTTTTAACAATAAAAGGAGCCTGACAGTTAATTAAAACACAAAATATTGTTTTTTAACGAGATTTATATGTCTAATGAGTCGAAAAAATCAGTAAAATACAACGAAAACGTAGCGGTTGTTAGCCTTCCTCAGTTCTGAATTTTCAAATTGCGTCGGTTTCCCAAGTAACTAATCACATATTAGTAGGAAAGGCTAACAATCGCAACGTCTTCATTGTATTTTACTGATTTTTCGACACATTAAATTATTTTTTTTAAAGGATTTATATATCTATGTTTTGATTAACTGTTATATTATTTCTAAACAGCCATTTGGATATAACAATGGAGCTTGTTGACAAGATCGAATGATTTCGGCTGCTAACCTGCAAATTCGATTTTATATCTCTTGCTTTGCTCAAATACACATTTCTGTTCTGGAACTGTTTACACTTTTTCATTTTTTCCTGCGTTTTGTTTTCTTTTTGGATACATCGTTTAGTCTCCTTGTGGTGTATTCTTGGGTGAAACTTCACTAAAGCATTCCCTTATTAGGCTGCAACGGTCTCTAGATCATGAAAAAGTTAGTTCGTAAGAAAAAAATCGGGGTAAATAGTGGATTCTGAATTCCTTCCTTCTTTTATCGAATTTGGCCAACTAGGGACCACGGAACTACCTCAACCTGACAACGTCAGGGCGAAGCTAGTGAAAGTCAAGAAGAGCGGGCCGAGATTCACATCCCGTCCAGGATAACCCTGAGATAGTAAGTCCCAGGGAGAAATGGACGAAACACAGAAGAAAGAAAGAAACAGCCATGCCAATACCGGGATTCGAACCCAAGTTCCGACACAATGACCACACGACAGACCGACGTCTAGACCGCTCAGCCATGGCGGAACGGCGAATTCTATCTTGTATTTCTGCATTTTTTTCTTTTCCATTTAAAAAAAATTTAGTATTAGTAAAAGTCAACAAACTAAATAGGGGGAGGGAGGGGGGCGGACTGGAGGAGTCCCCTACCTCAGTTCTCGGAGGTGGTAGGAGATTTATTTCACGGTTATTTCTTCTCCAGACCGACACTCGGGTTCACCCAGCCCTCTGTCAAATGGGTACCGGATTTCTTAGGCCGGCATCGGGCTGGTCATCCGATTTCAACTAGTCCCTTTTAGTCGAGAATCGCTGGGAGCCTAAAACCTCTCGTGCACTGCAGGACCTGCGTGGCCTGTTGCGGTACAGTTCAACTTTTTAAATTAAATAACACGCTTAAATCCTTAAAAGGATTCAATTTCTTTAGGGATGGAAATTCGAACAATTATCATCAACAAAATTCTTTTAACCGCAAATCTATTCAGGGCATTTTATCCTGTTTATTTCAAATTGAGACAAAACTCGTTTTACAATTTTTCTCTTTCAAAAACAAAAACGGATTCCCTACCTGAAGCATCAAAGCAATGGTCTACTTCGCATTCAATTTGTTGCGATCGTATCCTCAATACCGATGGATAAATCACGTAGGATTACCTATTAACAAGGAAGGAGACCGTTTTGCCGATATCGTACAGAATCTCATTTGCTAATAACTGGAGGCCATGTAACTCTACGCTTTGAATTTTAATTAATTCATTCAACTGATGCGACTATCAGATGTAGAACAAACCGATTCGCAATGGAAATCATTAATATTTGACATTTAGATTGGCTAACCCTTAATATTCGGAAAGTTTATACTCTGTCAAAATGTTTTAGTAGGTCTGTCAAAATCCTTTATCACAACAGCAACAGATAGCCAATGTTAAAAGTTAAAGGTAACGCCACCCGTTTCAATAGTCTTTAGATGTTCTGGCTCATAATTTCAGTGTAGGTGTATGTGTCCCCCTAATAACTTTTGAAACGTGAATAATTTTAACGAATCTTGATATGCATACTTATGAGCAAGAGACGATCAAACCTAAGAAACTTAAAATTTTTCCTGTTCCTTCCTGTGGAGAAATTTGCATTTGAAGTTCAAACAAAATTCCTTTAGAATTTTAGCAGCTAAAAACAATGAATATCTAACGATGTGTAATTAATATACGTCTACTAAACTACCTTCATTTTGCTGGCTTTTTTGATGTGATTAAAATTAATTGGATTACGCAACTTACGTAAGGTTCTGCAGAGTTAAATAATTTAGATATTGTATCCACCAAATATTTATATGGTTAACTAGGTTTACCAGATGTAATTTACAAGAAACCGGAGAGTTTCCTTTTTCACGACTTTAAACGAAAAAAACCCACCAAAAAACCAAAAACAAAACAAAAAAAAGTTTAAAAAAACAAATGCAACATTTTAAGAAACGTAGGCTTTAAGTTCTTTTAAGAGTTAAAATAATTAAAACACACACACAAATAAATAAACTTTAAAACGTTACCAGTTTCATTTGCCTTACGGCAATCTTCCTCAGACGCGATGAAACTTGTAACAGTTTAATGTTTAACAGTATTTATATTTATGTGTGTTTTATTGTCCTTAAGATTTCATACACGTTAATTTTACGATATTATGTTCTTATAGGAATTAAAAGTTTCTACAAAAAACAAAAAAAAAAAAAAAAAAAAAAAAACCTAATGAAAAATTTGGTAGAAAACTCAACTAGTAGAAATACTTATACCGTCTCCGAGACTACAACATTATTACTGTCGCAGATTCTTATGATTACATGTGCACTTATGAACACATTTTATTGAAATCTGTTAAAGGGATTTGTTAATCAAAATGATGCTGTTCAAGATAACTGACTTAATAATGAACTTGTGAAGATAATCACACAACAGGATTTTTGTTCTTGCAGAAGATGCGAGATCTGGAATCTTCGGGCAAGTACGATGTTCGAAATTGGACATACAAAATATATTTTATCTGACGTTTTCTTTCTTTCTTGTAGTTTTATTTCATTAAGCATTGTTTTAAATCTTTTTCGATATATTGTATGAATCTAAAAGCAGCAAAACCAATGAAGTAAGATATTATTATCTCCAGCAAAACATCAGATACATAATAATAATTTGGAGATGACTGGCAGTCAAATATTTCAAACAATATAACACAATTTCATATATCTATTTCACTTAGGTAGTTGATGTTTATTTAAATTACTAATTAATTCGAAAATTAGAAATTTAAATAAATTCATTACTATAAATAACTATAATTTACACTCCATTCGCGCTATTTCTACTGGACCATTGCCGGTCTTCTTCTGGCTACATGTCTCTCACATTACAGAATACGTTATGCTTTTGAATTCACAATATGCATATCATACTTATATAAACAAATATCTCTTTCATTATTAACTAAATACAATTATTATGTAAACATAATACGTTTTTCTTCAACAATTAAATCGCTATTGAATTTTCTTAATTATAAAAATTTTTATTCATAAATTCTTTTACCAAAAAAATTTTCCTCTACTTTTCATTCTACTGCTTATTACAGAAGTTTATTGTTAACACAAGTAGATTAATATATTAGATGATAATTTTGAGAATCTGATAATGACACACAGGGCCTACGTAATCCATAAGTGATTTTTTTTTTCTCTTTTCAATTTCGCTAAAATATTTAAAAAAACAAAACAAAAGAAATAGAAAAGATGATGAATTAAAAAACTTCAGGTATTTCATTTTTCCTTCCTTCTTGAAAAAAAAAAAAAAACAAAAGAAAAGAAAAAAAAAATGTCTCTTTCCTTCGTCAAGTGAATATGAAAAATTTTCTCACAGGACAGGTTTGGAAATTAATTTGAAATCGGGACAAAAAGATTAAAAGAAAACCAAAAACTCAGGGCTTGAATCATCTTAATTTGTTGCTTGGGGAACAAACGATTAAAAGACTGCGGCCATCATTAAAAATAATTAGTAATTAACTGTGCACAAATGAAGAGAGAGCAGTTGAGCTTACAGTGATAACTTACCTGAATCTCAGGGGGTTCTGCAACGGTTCCTATCTGATTAAGGTTGTTTTTTTTTTTTGTATTAATTTTTTTTTCTTTTAATGAGTGGGGGAAAATGATATGAAATCAAAGTAAACATAAACAACCAAGAGTCAAACATTATCTGTCGAAACCTATTCTTTACTTACAGGAAATTTAAAAAAAACAAACCGCCAGCTCAAAAGCTTAAAAGAATTCCAATGTTCCTTTTAGATATATTAAATAGCATTTGTACATTTAATAGATAAAAAAAAAACTGCTTATGCTAAAAAGCATAATTACTAGTGACCTACATGAACATGATTGTAATCTAAGAATATCAGTTCAATTTTTATCAATAAAATAACCTTTACAAATATTTCAATAAACTTCTTTAATACTCCACAGACATCATACAACAAAGGCAATATTTCGAAGGATTTATACTTTTTTTCAAGCTATATTTCGAAATATTGTATTGTTGTATGATTTCTGTGGAGTATTAAGGCAGTTCAATTTTTTGTTTTGTAAATGAGGTAAAAATGAAAAAACAAAAACAAAATATTACTTGATTAATTATAAGCTTGAAACTGCAATTATATTTTTATAATCACATAAGAATAAAACTCTTACCTTTCATGTAATCTTCTTCTAAAATGATATCGCCACAAGGTTCGTCAGCCTGCAAAAACAAAAACAAATTTTAAATTAAATTTAATGCAACAATAAAAGCCGTTAATTGAAAAAAAAAATAACAAAAACAAATTTAATTTCTTTAAGTGAAATAGTGTTTAAATTTGCAAAGATTATAGAAAGTAGTAAGATTTTTCAAAATTTTTTTAGAAGTACTAAAAAGTTTACACAATTTTTTTCCTTTTTTTTTTAAATCGATTTTATTATGTTTTTGCTTTTTTAAGAAGTCAAACTAATTAAAATTTAAAACTATTTTATTAAATCTAAAATTTACTTGACACTCATTAAAACCAGTTTTACAATTCATTTGTAGTTAATTTTTTAAATAGAATTTTTTTTTTAAAGTAGTTTAGTATAATCATCAATTTCTAGTACATTAACGTGCCAGCTTTTTCATGAACCAAAAAAATTATAAAAGATTTGGAAGATTGAGAAACCCAATTTTTATGACGAAGTAAGTTCGCTAAAAAAATAAAAAATAACAATGTTTGTTACATTGTTTCTCTTACAATATAATATAAGTTATATATCATATTACATATATTATCTATATATATATTCTAATATATATATTATTTTAAATTTTATTTCTTGTAAGAAAAACAATGTAAAAAATAATGTAACGTTTTACTTTTTTATTTAAATAAAATTTCAGTTTATTAGTAAATAAAAAAATTAAAAAATTAAAAAATTAAAAAAAAATTAAATCTCGTTCCAACTAACTTCTTCATAAAAATTTACCGCCATTTAACCAATTGTATGTTTTTAAAGTATTCTATTAAAAATGTAGCTTTATTTTTATTGATTGATTTATAATAATAATTGTGGATTTTTATTTCTAAAGAAAAATGTTATTTGCTGTTAGTTAATAAATAACTAAAATTAGACTAATA
Organism: Thereuonema tuberculata; assembly: GCA_023159025.1. Lineage (NCBI taxonomy): Eukaryota > Metazoa > Arthropoda > Chilopoda > Scutigeromorpha > Scutigeridae > Thereuonema > Thereuonema tuberculata. The sequence goes on from JAFIDM010114079.1 coordinate 9,897, forward strand.
ATAAAATAATTCAATAATTTTAAAAAAGGAAAGTTTTTATTACAGCTTTCGGCATATAATATTTTGTGTTTTTGCTTTCAAACGAGTTTTTTCGTACAATTTGTTTTTTCTTTTTAGTGCAGTTTTCAATTTATTGGAAAGCCTTTTTACCATCTTCTCCTCATGGAGAGGAGGAGACTGAAGACCATGACTGAGAAGATGGAATTGGGGATGAGGGGTAAGAGAAATAGTAACCCCTTCTCCGTGGCAGCTGGTGCGTCAGATCTGTCAGCTGAGGAATGTGAGGGAAGGGTTATCCAGACTGTTCCCACACCACGGTTTTTTGCCCCCAGAGATGGGGAGGAAAGGGTTATTGCCGTCTGAAATGATGTCCCAATATGTGAAAGTGAAGGATATGACCAGAGTGGAAAGAGGAACATCTTGTGACAGTGACAGGTAATAATAACAAGAAAATCAGACCCATCTACAGATTTCAAGTGGGAATAATTAGGCTTTAGAGGAAGCTCAGAAATGGGTCTGTTTTTTTTTTTTTTTTTTTATTTTTTTATTATTTATTTACTCCAATTTCCACACTTTGAATTAACTGGTACCCATTCACACGTAACAGTTCAATTCTATTCTTATAATCCAAGTTTTCAGTCAAATAATAATAATAAAAAAAAAAAATCACTGGAAGCTACATAAAACTTTACTTTAGTCTTCTGATAAGGATCAGAAGACTAATATTCCCGTTTTGTCTGTCTGTGGACAAGTATCATTAAAATATCATTAGCAACAATCACAACAATTACGTCTTTTGCATGCGCAACAAGCCCATTTATAATAATACGGAAACTAAAGCAATATCAATTATATTTTCTTATACGTATCAGAAGACGTTGCGAAGCATTGTGATTGGTTTACTAATCGCTATCCCTACCTTGTTTTTCTGTAAAATTAGAAAACAATTCATTAACTGAAAAGATTATTTGTAAAGGTTTTTAAAAAGAGGCCCTTAACGTTTAAAAGTTTTAACATATCAAAAAAAAAAAAAAAGTTATATATTGTTGTTTCTCTTCTTTAGTTAATCTTTCTCTATGTTTCTTTCTTGGTTAAAGCAGTCATTTATGACCAGTGGAAAGCAGATCTCAGGATCTGTAGTGTATTGTTTCATTTTTCTCGCTTTTATGTAGTAGGATTGGCTTTATTTTCAGACTTTGAGTTTTTGAAGACTTGATAATACATAAAAGCAATAACTAGCCTGAGGTATAACTGAAACTGCTGTAC
>JAFIDM010114080.1:0-11161 GCA_023159025.1 Thereuonema tuberculata
TTATTTGTGTGGATGGTCTTATAATAATTAATTATATTATTACACACACAATGAATAATATAAAATATTCTCACGAAAGTGCGTCGGAAAAATAATTCAATATAACCTGAATTCTTTGCACCTTAAAATTAAAAGTTTACCTCACAAAATTCGAGTGCAATCCAATCTATTGCAGCTAGAATTGCTTCATTCTGAATATTTATATGCTTCTTTGTGCCTCTGTTTGCCGCGATAGCTTATTTTAACCGTTACAATAGGATAGTCCAAAGCATTTAAAGAAACTAATTGTGCTTACTGTCAAAAGGTGGCCTACAAATATCTTTCATATTAATACGGTCGTGAACCTCTCCAGGAAATTCATATTGGAATCTGCGTTGCACGCCATCGGGAAAGGTTTAAAATTCAACCTACCTTCCAATCCAAATGGCATTACTCCATTGCAGCGTTGGAATCAGCCACTTTCTCGGTTGTAGACACTGACCAGGCAGCCACATTGTGTGCTCAAATAGGAGTGCTATCAGAGGGGGCTCGCAGAAAGCAATTACCCCTACTATATCCCCGCTTGAAATTACTGAACTTCGTAAATTGTATTTAAAGATTTAATGCTTACTACTTCGGATAAGGGAAATAGACCTGTCATTTTAACATTATATATCTACGGAGAAATGATCGTGAAATTCCTTCGCAATACTGAGGGAGTTCAATTCTTTTTTAATAGCCAAAAAATGGTTTTAAATGTTAACAGGAAGGTTAACAACAAATGTTAATTTGTTGAAGGATGGTCACATTACTGCAGATTTCGCTGACAAACTTCAAGATGCATCTCTGTCTATCCCAAAGCTCATAGGCATATATAAGTTATATAAGAAATTGAGGAGAATGGGCTATACCAGCGTTTCTCAACCTGTGGGGCACGCCCCCCTAGGGGGGGCGTGATAAAACTACAGGGGGGGGCGCGAGTCTATGGAAAAAAAATCTTATTAAAAACTATGTGTTTTTTGTTTTTTTTTTGATTAAATAGATAGGTTTGGAGGTTTTTTTTTTTGGAGGGGGGCGCGATGAGAATTGTGATTGAAAATTGGGTCGCAAGTACTAAAAGGTTGAGAAACACTGGGCTATACCCATTACGACCAATTGTTAATTCCCCCATTCAGTGATTGAGATGCTTTCTAATTATACAAGTATATGTCTGCTTTCTAATTCTTTTCAATGGACGTAGTAGCGTTCTTTACTTCTATTACGAAGGACTTGGTATTTGAGGCCATGCAGCATATCGTTCAGAAACAATTTCGACATTTCCTTCAGCTTAACTTGTTCTATGGGTTATTACCATTAATTACGGCTATTTTTAATATGCAATTTTAATGTTTTGTTGACAGATATTCAAGGTAACCAAGGGGCTTTTTATGGGGTTGGCGGTGTCAGCCCTTTTGGCCGAATGGACTATGACTTACATCGAAGACACCGCATAGCATAGACTTTTTGTTGTAAAAGAAGAAAAATATATTTAGCTTTAATTGAATGAATTGAGTTGAAATGTAAGTGTAGCTGACAGACGTAAGAGAGTGGCTTTTAAAGGCAAACCGTCAGTATGAAAGTAATGGCACTGCACATTCCTGACCATTCAAGGTGTCCGACTTAACAGCAGAAAGACCGAGGAGCTGGAGATGATGGTAGGAAAGAAGGCCCACAAGACAATGAAGATGTGGAGGAGGATCTATGAGATCATGAAAGAAGTGAGAAACCACTTCAAAAGAATGAATGGAGAGGTTGTCATCGGACATTAACTTCAAATATGCAGTCAAGTGACAAACAGAAGTCATTGACTGTACATTGAAGAAACCCTTTTCAAGGCCACAAATCAATGAAAGAAGTGCCAGTTTGCTACGACAGGAGATGAAATTACGATGAAACAAACTATGTAATTATAATAAATTTCACTATCCAAAAAGTAACATAGGAGGATGCTTATGAATATGTAATTAAAATATTCTTAACCATTTACAATTGCTTCGTATTTAAAAAGAAATTGGTTTTAGTTTTTCATTTATAGTCTTTAAATGAAAACTTAAAAAACAAGAAAAAAACTAAACGAGAAAAATAAACTATAAAAATTATTTCTTTTTTATTAGGTCCACCCACGTCGTATCCGTTTCTTCAGCAGCCACACCCTTGGTCCGTCCTCATCTCATATCCGGTGACGTCAGGCGTGATTAACGTTGCAGCCTCCGCACCATTGATTTATGAGTCCTCATTCGTTCACAGCTATTTTTGATGTTAATTCTTTAAGCCAATTTGTATTTAAGAGCATGTACATTTATTTTTTAGTTATTCGAGAAAGCTCTGTTGTAGGAGCGAAACCGGTCCTTTGTACCTTTTTTAATGTGTAATATATTTTTAAATTAAATTTGTGTGTCGGTATCTTTGTTTTATTGAAAACTGAACTATTATTTATTTTTAATTAGTGTAACATTAAGAAGAAATTATAATTTTTCGGCTTTTATTAAAAAAAAAAAAAAATCAGATAAAAAAAAATATCGGAAGTCATTAACTGTTGTGATAATTAATAAAGGTAAAAAATATTAGTCAAATGTAAACATAATATTTTTATAAACATTAAAGCTCTGTATCAATAATGATACGTTGAGATAAGATAGACCCAAAAAACTATTTATCACAATTTGTCTTACAAATAATATTTTAATAACATGTTACACATTAAATACCTTACATGGAGAAAAGCACCAAGCGCTTACGGAAATAAGGCAAATTGGATAGAATTAAATAGTCCTGAACATTAAGAATGTTTGATATTTAATGTTCAATGAAGAAACAGTTTACAACTAAATTTGTTCATTCATTGACTGAAGTACTTGTTTCAAATGTGTGGTCATTTGCAGTGTGTAACGGAGCAGATTGCGCTCTGTTCAATAAAGCAAACAGACGAAATTTTTTTTATTTATTTTTGGTATAAGCTTCATGGTCAATGTAATAAATACATTTGATATCAATATTTGTATCATGAAGGTGTTATGATTATTGTAGTAATTATTTAAAGTTAAATCATTAATGTGTAAACATGTTTAACAGACCTACAGTGTAAATTGTGATACGTGGCACCATTGTGTCTGGACGTCAGTTGTGCGTTACTTTAAATGTGTTTTAGTTGATAAGGAAATATTTTCTTAAATTAAAGCTTTGGTGCTCAACTTTACAAAATGATGACTGAGCGAATTGTATCATGTGAGGGATGTGTAATTAACGAAATTGTGCATTTATTTGATTTATTTGTTAATATTCAACTATTGACGTTTTAAAAAGGAGAGTTGCCTTTAAGGTAATTATCTAAAGGAATGGTGGTACCTTATTGCTCTTATATTTTTGTATATGTGTTTACTAAAACTTTATTGTGCAAATAAGGTGTATTTTACTTAAAACCAGTGTTTTTGTGAAAGCCACTGCAATGGCGGACTATCGTGGGAAAATCGTTTTCTCCACATTCTCATAAAAACTGTCTTTGGTTTCGATTTAAGAGGAAGTACGTCATCGGAGTGACATGTGCGAACTCGGGGTCAAAGGGGTCACGTGAGCCTGTTGATCCGTGTTTATTGGTAGATGAGTCCAGAGGTCAACGCCTTCCGTGGAGAAATGAAGCAAGGAAGTCACTTGTTGCCGAACTGTCGACAGATTCCGTTGTTGTCAGCCGAGGCGAAAGGTCGTGTCCAGTGAAGCCGTGTCGTCCGTGATGTCGATTAGAGACGCAATAGACTTTGTTTGCAGTCCTTATGTTGACCGAACGTGAAGGCAGCATCCAGCCAAAGAACATAAAAAAAATACTTCTTATACGTTATTTGGTTATTTAGCTTCTCATTACAGAAAGACGCTTTTTCACAGTGAATCGAAGATCTTTAAAAATTAGAGATTATTTTTCTGTTATAAAACATTAATCGAGCATTAATCAAATTTTATAAAACAGTTTCATATGTAATCAAGGAACCCAAAAGATTCTAAATTTAAATACTAAAGGCTAAATTAAAGGCATACAAATTTGTTTGGATAAAAAATTATAATATATTAACAAGAAAAAAGGAAAATTCCAAAATAATATATATTTAAAGTGAGGAGGATATTAAAAAAATGTAGTCTTCAATTCTAAAAAAAAAAAAAAAAAAATAATGACAGAAATATATAGAAGCGAGGATCACAAACCTATTGAAAGAGGCCAATTAAATATTATTGATAATTTAAAGTCATGGATCCCAAAAAATCAAGCAAATAACATTGTTTTCTTAAATATAAGAAGTATTAAAACTAATTATGTGTATCTAATGGCTAATATAGACTCAAAAATTAATTTTATCGATCTAATTATTCTGGTTGAAGTTAATATAAAAAATGAAGAAATCTCTCTGTATAATATTCCTGGCTTCAATAAGATCTATAATTTAAGAACAAGCTCTAGGGGTGGTTGTATTATAATTTTCTATAAGGATTCATATACAATTACTAATATAAACTCCAATACTACAACTTAAGAAAGTATTATTTGTAAAATTGATAATAAATCCCCCACTAAATCTTTAAATAAAATTAAAGAGTTAGGAATTTTTGCAATTTACAAACCACCTCACACTAACAAAATTGTTTTTAATAATGAATTAAAAAAAAGTTTATCTGAAATAGAAAAGAATAATTTGTACAATGTGATTTATTTAGGTGATTCGAATATCGATATAGGAAAAACTAGTTTAAATAAAATAACCTGCAAATACCTACAAACATTCTACAATATAGGTTTCACCAATCATATTTATGAAACTACAAGGAAAGCCACTACAAAAATTTCCTGCACTAATACTTGTATCGATCATTGCTTCTCTAACATGAGAAATAACGAAATTACTTCTAATATCAAAGAATGGGATATCTCAGACCATTATAGTATATTAATTGAAATTACTAAAAAAGGCCAATGCAATAATTTGAAAAAGAAAAACCCTATGGATGAGGAATACTTTATCAATAAAATAAATCTTTTAACCACTGCAATCAAAAATGGCTATAATCAAGATCCTAATAAATATGTTAATAAATTCTACAAAATAATAAAGAAAGCTTGTTTCATCACTAAAAATAAAAATAAATTAGAAAACACACAATAATTCTGGGAATTTTAATAATAATACATACAAACATCCCTGGATGACTCAGAAAATCAAGAAACACAGAGGATAAAAATAAGTTATTTAAAAAATTTGAAGGGAATAGAACTAATATGTATGATGTATATACAAATTTCAGCAATTTACCCAATTTGGAAAAAAACAAGATAAGGAAAAAATTTTAAATACTTACCATTAAAGAAAAATTTATCTTTAAAATAATTATGAATAACATTTACAATGTCTCACATAGAAAAAAAACAATAAAAATAATGAAAAAATAACTAGATACAATTGGTTAACAATCTTTCAAATCAATAAAATAAATAATTTGGTCTAAGATTGGAAAACTATATAAAATATAAATTATTCAGTCAAATTAATTGGGAGAAATATAATTCTAAACACTGAAAAGTATTAAAAATGTAAAAATTTTATTAATCGCTGATGTAATTGATGAGAATATCTAAATTTTTAACTATTAACTTTTGTTAAGTTTCTTTTCGTTTGTATTAGATTATTAACAAAGTTAATTAATCTACTGTATTAATTACATATTAATTTATCAGCACCTACATTACAGGTATTCTTTATTTTTGAATACCTTGTAGGACTGGCAAATATTAGAAGAACAAAAAATACAATACTGTGTTTTAATTTTTGAATATCACATTAGCATGAAAGTTGAAGTTTACCATATATTTTAACCAAAGAATACACACTTTAGTGTACATGCCTTTTAGAACATTGAAAACATACTGTTTAAAATAAATCTCAATAATAAAGAATTTGAAATTTTAAAATTAAGTTGTATTTTGTTCTGGAAAGATTAACAGAATCTATATATCTTTTGATTATTTTTTTTTTTTTTCAGTGCAGTAAAAAAATACTCCAGTGCAGTAAAGAAGTACTCAAACAAATCTGTTTGTGGAGCCAATTCTGTTTCCCATCCGGATCGGAAATTCTTTAGAAGTCCCAGAAATTCAGAATAAATATTTAAGATGTGTAATATGTAAATTTTTTTTTGTTTTATTTTGTTTTGTTTGTTCTTATTCAGTGAAGAATAATGTACTGTTTCACTTGTTTATCAATAATTTTTGTTACTTATGCCTAGCTTCATTTCATGTAAAATATATATTTTATTTTTCATTTTATTTAAGTAAATGAAAAAAATTGAATTGTTAATATTGGCTTTTTCTTATTTTTTCATAAAATTCATTTAACTGCTTTTAAAAAAAATAACAGGAAAAAAGAACATTTTTTTTGAAAATTTGGAAGACTTTTTTTCTAAGAATAATAATTAAAGTTAGTTTTATTTGTGTAATTTAAATTGTAAAAATGGTCAATTTTTTGTTTATTTTGAATAAATCTTAAAATGAAAATAATAATTATAAAAATTTTTAATAAAATATTTATATTGTAAAATATTAATTAACATTTTTGAATAATTTAGTTTAGTTTCAATACAATATTAATTTTTATTAAATAATTAATTTTAATAAATAAAGTCATTATAAGAAACTTTAGTGAAGAACCTAGGAAAAATATATAAATTAAAGAATTGAAACTACTAGGAATTATTTTTATCAAAGTAAATGAACCCAAAAGTGGTCCTTCTATTGTCGCTGCCCCTGAAGGGAAGAATGGGCTTCACTGCAGTACCTGCAGGAACTCCAGAGTTTGGGGGAGCCACCGTCGCCTATTCTACATTGAATCTGTGGAAGTTTACGTTCTTCTCTATTTACGTTCTTTGATCCAGCCGAGCTCGTGTTTAGAGAGCCGAGCCGAACTTTTGTGATGCGATTCAACGGAGAAGGTATTCAACCGAAGTCCTCACGGCACCGAAGTCCTCACGCAAGGGTGCCGACCAAGACGAGACAAGACCGACAACCGATCAACCTAAGCGAGGGAATCCAGGTTCAACCTCCGAGAACTTCTTGTCATAAGTAAAACGAACAATTTATCCTTTTACTCGGGAGCGTGTCAGCCGACGCCCGAACATTGATAGAGACAGCCGGGGTAAAGACGGCGTATGACCGGTCCGAGTGAACTCTAGGAAAGCCGGGTTCGCCGCTAAGCAAGCCTCAGCTACTGAATCGAAGGCCGGGGAGAAAAGACGGAAAAACCGTACTCCCTAATAAAAGCCATAGGGTGATAGTCTTATCGACGTGAAAACACTATCAAAGGGTGAAACACAAAACTATCGTGTTAAGTTAAAGTGTGTAGTGGCAGTGGGTGTATTTAATAATCACCAAGGAACAGTGTGAATTTCATTGTGTGTGAAATGATATTTTGTTTTCCTTAAAAGAAGGAAATAAAGAAACGAACATTAGAGAACTATTATCTAACTGGTTACAGAACTAAGTCGTTCAAAGTTGTAGTTTTCATATATGATAATTAATACTATGTATTTTAAGTGTGTTTAATTTGTAAGAGTGTATTTTTAAGCTTTGATGTTATAAGTTTAGTGTTTTGAATTTGGTTGAAAACCTTAAGGCGGTGGGAAAGGTTCAACGACCTTGGGGAGAGAGTTGAGTTAAACGATCAGCTGATCTGAAGGTCAGGTAGCAGCATAAGCGTTTGCTATATCGACAGCCATTATTGGTATTCATTACAATGATTTGGGCTTATGGTTGATTGTTTAGATATATTATATTTGTTTGAATAAAGTGTATGTACTTTTATTAATCAATTCTCTGCGTGTGTTTGCTTTATTATTACCAGGAGTTATGAAAGATTAATTTAAGTTGTCAAAGGTTTAATGACATCGAGTTAATTTTAATAGTTTGATTTCTCCTAAAGCATAATTTATCTTTCATTAGTGATTGCATTTACATGGAGTTAGTTATTTGTTTGGTAAATATGGGCCCAGCAGCCAGACAGAAATAACACACAACCATGATTTGCGACACATACACACACCTGAACATCATTTAGGTAGTTTAAAGTAATTCGACGAAGCAGTTGTCGTCGCCGGCAAGGATCCGGATCTACTTAGGTAAAAGGTAGCAGGGTTAAAGACCCACTTAATTATTTTGTTTTGGTTTTCTTTTATTATTTATAGAGGGGACAGAACTACATGTCTCACAGTGGTAGCAGGGCATTGGTGCTCGCATTTTCTTGGTTTTTATGTATTTTTCTTTTATTTTAATTTAAGTGGTGAGACTACATGTCACATAGGTGGTAAGCAGACCGTGGTTTTCGATGTGATTATTCACAATAGAGCCACAGCACGTCACAAGAGAAATCGTTAATTGCAGCTGACAGATTTAACAGTGGTAATAACCATTGTAAAAGCAGTGCAATGTTCAAACCTCATCAGACAAGATGCCTGGCTTAAACAGAACAGAAGCAGGAAAGGAGGATTGCAGTGGAGAAGAAGTCCCACAAATCCACGACTATAGTCTTCTCTCAGGGGACGATTTGAGGCAGATGACAGGGAAGGACTACGAATATTAAAACACTTATAAACAGATTGATTTAGACCTTGATAGGAGACAAAGAACTGAACCTGAAGATTGATTTCAATGGTTTCATGAGATTTTCTCTAAATAAAATTAAACAGCAGCTTATAAGTTTTAATAGTTTTATCCATGTGGTTTATTCACCAATTAGTGTGGTCATTATATTGGCAATTGTTGATTTCAAGAATATTGAAATACAGTATATATTTTTTGTTTTATTTAATTTTTTTGAAGTTATATAGATTCCTCACGGAGGGCGTCTTTTTGGGATAATCTCCATTCACTTGACGGGGTTGACGATTGGGATGATCCTAATGCCAAACTTAATAATTTGAATATGTTATTTGGTTGGTTTATTTGAAAATATGTAATTATATTTAAGTCAGAACCTAATGAAAAATCAGTGTGCTTGAAGATGAATCCCTAAAGGTTGGATTCGAAAGTCTTCTCTTTATTGTAAATATGAATTTTTATATATTTTAAATTGTATGTAGTTTTTATCAATGGTAATTCAAAGAAATGTTTTAAAACGTAAATTGTAAATATTTAAATGTAAATAGATTAGGGACAAATCCTTTATTTTTCTTTTATGTTCTTACTTGACCGTTCCTTGAGATACCCAAGGGGACAGCATTTTTTAACATCCCTCCTTTATTAATTTTCCATTCTTGAGTAATTTTCTTTACTAATTTATTAGCTTCAATTTTAAATCATTAGAAAGAATTGAAAAATTTCAGAAAAGAAGATTCTAACATTAGCATGGATAGTATTAAAAAATTAGTCAATAAATTTTATGATTTAAACAAAAAAATTGCAGCTAATAGAGTAGCCATTAAGTTTAACAGATGCTGCATAAATAATGATCTAATCCCTAAACCCTTACATATTAAGATCCCATATTGTAAAGAAAAAACTATTGAGAAATATATCAGTAAGATTCAAAGACATTACCTTAATATAAGATTCATAGAAAATTATCAAAAAAATAATAGGTTTATTGAGTTATTCCACAAAATTTCTTGGCAATTATCACAAAATTTGGATATAAATAATTATTACTCTATCTTATGTAAAGCAGCCCAAAAAGCTATGAAAATATCGGAGCAAATAACGAAGAATAAAAAAGCTAACTAACCTATCCTTGAAAAAATGGGATAAACCTAACCTTGAAATTACAACGTTTATCAACGAATCAAATTACTCTTTGGGAATTATAGAAAAAAATATTCTACAAAAAGGTATGAAGTTTAACGTTTTACAAGATCCTAAATATCCACATAGAATGATGGTAATTACAGAATACGCTTTAAAGAAAAGTAGCATTGATAATAAGAATAAGAATAATATTTGCAGGCAGATTGTCTTGCATAATTAAAAAGCCTAAGGAAAAATTAGAAAGAGTAACTTATCCCAGTTGGAAATGAAAGCATATTAAAACCTAAAGAAAAATCCTAACATTACTATAGTTCCTTCCGATAAATGTAACAATATGGTTATTTTAAATACGGAAGATTATAAGGATATGATTAATGTTCATAATAGAAATTCCAAAACTTACAAAATCTTAAATATTGATTTGGAAAAAACTAATAGAATAATAAAAAAGAATGTTAGATTATTAGGTAAAAATATTGATTGGGATAAGGAAATGATTGAAAATGACATCATACAAGATGATAGTTTGCCTAAAATCAAAATTTTGCCTAAGATTCATAAACCAAAAAATCAGGATGGGAAATTCCCCTCTAGACCTACAATAAATTGCTCCAATTCTTTGATTTTAAGGATTCCCAAAATTGTGCCTGAAAAAAATACAACATTTAAATAACTCCATAGATTATGTAAAAAATGGAGAAGAATTTTGTAATAAATTTAAGAAAATTAAAAATTGAAAATAACAGTACTTTATTTTCTATTGATGCGAAAGATTTGTTTACATCAATCACGTTTGAGCTTAAAGAAAAAGCTCTAGAATTTTATTTTGGTAATTACGACATAAAGAAAAATGAAACCTTTATTATTTAATCAAGTTTTTGTTTGACAATCAATTTTTTATGGCGAACGGTTGAATCATTCAGCAAATTTTTGGGTTGTTTATGGGATTGCCTTCCTCAATGTTTTTGGCTGAAATTTGTATGCAATTTTTGGAATTTTTATTTTTTACAAGTTTTGACAATTCCACATTTTTTCCAGAGATATGTCAATGATATTTTTATTATTGCAGGAAAAGATGCCGAAAATCTTATCTTCGACCAATTTAATTCTCTCGATGGAGGGATCCAATTCACCATCGAAACACATGTGAATCAATGTTTACCCTTTTTATATGTTATGATAAGAATGAAAGGAAATTACATTGAAACTGAACCATACACGAAGCCAACTTCGGGTAATTCTATTCCTCCCTATTCGTCAGCTGCACCATTCAGTGCTAAAGTTAATTTGATAAAAATGAAGATTAGGAAAGCTTTTTATTTGAGTTCAACGGAAGATCTTTTTGATAAAAGATTAGATAAAATAAAAGATTGTTTCATT
>JAFIDM010114097.1:0-16042 GCA_023159025.1 Thereuonema tuberculata
AAAAAATTCTTTCTATTTTTCATTCTCACAGAAAACTGCGCCGGACACACAGACAGACAGACAGAGAAATAAAATATTTTAGTAATATAAATTGTCACTTTTCAGTGACGTTTGAGTTATATTTATTGATGGTTTTTGAGTTGCAAATAGTGATTTTTTCGGTATTCCACCTCAAAAAAAGAGTGCTTCTCTCTTTCTTGACTCTGTTTTCTTTACTCCAACATCTGGCGTGTACACCCACATATTTATCAATATCACATAGGATTTGGTTAAGTAAGAATATTTAAAATATTGCAACGTTTCGGCAATTATCGTTCTAATTGTCAGTTTCGAATTACAAATAAACTGACTGATGTGAAATAAATAAACAATCTTGAGATTCAAAAAAAAGATTGAATACATTCCTTATTGATGGGGGAAAGGAAAGGAGATAAAAGTCAAAAAACCATATGAAGAGAGTTGTAGTCCCTTTGGCCTAATGGATAAGGCATCTGACTTCGGATCAGAAGGTTGCAGGTTCGATTCCTGTCGCGGATGTTTCATTGTAAAAATTATTTCTAATTTCCATTCGCTCAGAAAATTGCGCCGGACAGACAGACAGACAGACAGAGAAATAAAAGATTTTAGTAATATAGATTGTATTTTACTAATTCTTTTCAATTTAATGTAATTATTTTCTACTACTTTTCAAAATTAAAATTATCATTGCTATATTTAGACTTATTATTACATATTATTACATATTTACACTTATTCTCATTTATCAAGACTCTTAATTTTTAGAATATTATTCCGTATCTTGTGTTTTTACCTGTTTCTTGTATCTTGTGTTTCTTATGTTTTGGTTATGACCTTGTTATCTCGAAAACTCACTATCTCGAATTTTTTTTAGCGTCTCTTTAACTTCGAGATATCGAGAGTATACTGTTCTACAGAAGAATTATTATTGAAGAATAATCTTTTCAACATTCGTGAGATAACATTGAAGTCTTCATGTTTCAAGTAGTGAATCATTAAGTAAACGAATCTCATTAATCAAAAAAAAATCCAGGTGATCCTCACGAAGTTATTACATCTGTAACAGAAAAGGTTACTTTTCTTTTCAGCGAGTATTAGTCTATATCGGGATCTGTTTTTTTGTCAGTTTTGCTAAGTCCCGTCGTGTTTTGTTTTAAGTCCCTTACTACCCGTAGAACTGAATTTGTTGGGCGTCTGGTGACCAGTAACTGCTATCGGTAATTATGAGTGCCAATTGCCAAATTAAGCATATTTGAAGTTTTAGGAAGATTTGAAAGTTTCGGGAAATAGATTCAAAACTATTTAATGAGGGAAAGAGAAGAAACAAACTAGTTGAACTAAGTTTGCAAATTTCTGTAAATATAAACTCAAAAATTCATTCCAACATTGCATAATAAATGATTATTTGATTACAATTATTCATTATAAATATTTATATTCTTCTGTTTCGGTATTAAAATTGTAAGCAACGTTTACAGTATTTACATACAGAATTCACCATTGTTTAACATGAAGTTTCCTAATTTATAAATACAAATTTAGAAAGTCACGGCATAAATACACAAGGAATAAAATGAAAAAAATGAAAAATAAATACTATTATTCTTTCAGAAAAACTGTATTTGCGGAAATAAAACAATCAACATCTATCTTTGTATCAAAATTAAATAATTATTAAATAATCTATAAAATAAAATAAACAAGATTCTTCAGGAAAAAAATCTAAAATTGACTCGAAAGAGTTTTTGTGTCGGATCTTTTACTTCGATTTTCTAAATTTTATTCAGGAAACAAATTTTTCCTAAATTACAGAGAAACTATTTAGAAAATGTTCTTTGAAACAATTACGTACATTTAAAACAATGTGTAAGAAAATGTAATAAACAAGAATTTTGTTCCGATTTAGTTAATAAACCATAAACTATAGAAAATACTACTTGTAATTTGTAGAGATTTATTGTTCTGTTATCTGATTATCATGATATTGGGAATAATACTGTAAATAATTTCTCAAGAAGCTCTTTCCGGTAAACAATTAGAATATATTTCATAAAACCTAAAGAACGGTGAAGAATCACTAGATTAGCAATTAAATAATGAATCAGAAATACAGTCACTTCATTAATCCAAATATGAGCAATATATTTTTATTATATAAAGAAAACACTTAAGGCAGTATTCTAATCAGTTCGACGTGCTTAATGGTGCTGTGAATGTTACTATATGCAATGCTGTGTTTAAGTGATCCTGCGTTGCTCGTAAAGTTTTACTACGAAACTAACAGTAATGCGGACTCTCAAATCAAGAATTACAAGTGCAACCAGGACGCGGACGCAAACCAATATCAAAGACGAAGTTGAACTGTTGCAAAGTCCGTAGTGGAAGCGAATGCTGCGCACGGATCTTGCAGTGCTCGGGCAGTATTCAGACAACTGGGTATGCCGTAGTAAACTCGATGGACATGCATGCGCAAAGTTTTACTCTTACAGTTTTTGCCATGCCCAACAACTGGTTGAAGCGGATGAGAAACCGCGCCTCCATTTCTCACCCCTGTCCCTAGCTCGGATGGAAGTGGCCTTGAGACATTTTTTGGGCTACTGAGAACTCTCATGCTATTGAGCAGATGCCGTTGCATCCACTGAAGGTCAGTGTTATCTGTCTTTACCGCCTCCTTCATAATTGGTCCGTACTTTTTCGAAGAACTGCAACCAACAGTATCATTGTCTGGTCATTGCAATGTGATATCAACAGATGCTGTGAAATTTCGTTATTCCAGAACTTAACAGAGTGGATTTCTTGACCCCACTGTGTTCAGGCATGATGGAGCGCCCTCCACATAGGATTAACAGTGCAGCAAGTCCTACGTCAGCATTTCACCGACGACCACATAATTAGTCGAGAATTCTTGACGACGTGGCCCTCACGATCGCCTGATCTCACAGCTGTGCCTTTTGGTTATGGGGGTTACATGAAAAAAATTGGTTTACCAAAGACACTTTTATAGTTTGGCAACATTGAAGAACCGAATATTGAGACAGATCTAGAGATTTACAGCGACCCGCAGTAGAATCTAGGATCTATAGAATGCAGATTTTGGACAACGTTCAAGAACATATTGAACCGTATGTGTAACTGACTAGCAGTAAAATCTTTTGTCAAATGTATGCTTTTGTTTTCTTTCCTATGTCTGATTAGCTCACCATACACCGCCAGATTCCCTCCGAGGGAATCGACACATCTGGCCATGCCTCCCTATTAAGAATTGACTATTCCGGAGACAAGAAGGAGGCGCCAAGCAGCCTTAAATAGAGATGCAGTCAGGCTGGGCAGTTTCCCCCCGAGGTGGCGTCATTCGGAACTAAAAAATTATTTCTGGGAAATCGTAGTCTCATGGTCTGAATAGTAGATACATCAAATTTGGCCGTTTTTGGCCCAACAGTTTTTTGCTTATTGCGCTCCAAACCTCTGTTTAAATTTGGTCAACCGATGTAGTTATGATAGTGTCATTTAACAATTAAAAAGGAATCATTTGGATTCTTCTCCTAAGTACTCACCAAAATACGCAGGCTAAACCTTATGAACTATATCAATGCCTACAAAGAGCAATAGTCATCCTTCAACTTACGTCCGCTCGAAGTTAGGCTAAGTCCTGATCCCTTAAAGGAATAAATGACATTTTCGACCATACTTCAGAAGAAAACGCAAGCGAGAGTAAAGTTAAAAGGTTTCCTATTCAGCAATAACGTATCATTTCCATTCAGCTGCAACTTCTCTCAGGTAGTCGGCAATCGGCAGGTGTCTTCAACAGTTCCTCTGCTGATTGTGCGTCTGATTTTTGTTTGTATTTATAATTAAATATTTTATGGTATCTTGTGCAACATGGCCCATAAAGGACCACTCAAAAAACATTGCAAATAATCAAAGAAAGGAGGTGAGCAGGTGATCTCGAAAAAAAGTTGCAAGTTATGAAACAACATGAAACTGGATGGTCTCATTCCACACTGAAGGAATTTTGAAAAATAAGGATTAAATCGAAGAAGCTCTGAAAGAATCTGCTTTCATTAAATCGATAATAGTGACGGAGCAAAGACATGGTCAGTTTCTAATCTAAAACTACAAAGTTCAGCAACAGTCTTGGTGAATATTGTTATCGGTGGAATGAGCCATCTTCCCTCCGAGAGAATCGAATCGTCTGACCCTGCCTCCCTAAAAAGAATTGACTATTCCGGAGACGAGAAGGAGGCGCTAAGCAGCTTTAAATAGAGATGTAGAGTCAGGCTGGGCTGTTCGTCTTGTGGCAGTGAGCGACGCACAGTTCTCCAACCGGAGAAGAAGTGAAGAAGAGTTCGTCTTGTGGCAGTTAGCCATGCGGAGTCCTCCAGCCGGAGCACAGAGCCGTAGACAGCAGCAGCAAGGAGTTCCTACAGCCGGAGAAACAATCCAGTCAGTTCCTGAACGACATCCGCAGAGAAAGTTAGTCAGTCAGGCTTGAAGTCGCCAACAGTGAGTCCTCTAACCAGGAAAGCCGTGAAGTTAAACGGATTGTTGGCAACCGCCAACAGTTAATCTCCAGTCGAAAGAAGATTTAGTCTCCAGGGCAAGCAGCCGTTAGAAATAAGAAGTCAGCCGTTCAAGTCGCACCCGACCCCGGCAGAAGCAACCCTGTTCCCGGACTTGGCAAGCCGCCTTCACCAGAGAGGAAAAAGAACTTAACGCTGACGACCTCGCTGCAGATGACATATCGAGAAAAGGACCTGGTATTCAGTTGTGGCCCCGTAAAGCGGAAGCAAGTCTTCTTCCATGTCCGAATCGCAAGAACCCCTTTACACCTGAACAATTTGGATTTAGAACACTTTGAACAAATATTCAGACAGCAATATTTCAGCCTCTTCTACTTTCTTTCATTACTATTGTTCCTGTTTTTTTATCAATAATAACTTAATTGTTACCAATCCTACATTATTGAAATATATAGCGTTTGGTACAGTATACTTATTTAGATTAACTCCCAAACCCCTATCACTGTGCTGATTTAATGTAACGACTTACGTCTTGCCTGATGGAGCAGAACCCCGACGTAAGTCGAAGGATTACTGTATAAGTAATTCAATCACTTAAACTATTTTAAAAATTAAATCAATTATTCAATAAAAATAATTCATTATAATTTTCTACAATGAAGAAAATATATTTAAAATCAACTGCACTTTATTGCATTTAAAGATAAACTTCGTAAATCAGCAGTTGCATTAGTTACAGTGGTCCCGGTAGTCCAGTGGTTTAGGAGCTGGATAGCAGACTGAATCAACTCAGGCTTAATTCCCGGCGGTGATTTTTTATTAAAACTGAGAATTAAGTAACAGTCGTAATGTAGAAAACTATATGAAGTCATCATAGAGATTAAGTAAGAAATATATATCTTTTTCCAAAGAATTGGAGGGATCCCTTTAAAATGCATGAATACTAAAATTACTTATGTAATTGCGTCGTTTAAAAACATATACAAAATGCCAGAACGTTTCAATCTGTCGGCAAGTAATTTTCAGCTCTAATGTTGGAAGGTTATGGGGGGTTTAAATAGCTTTTCAAGATGTTATTAGATCATTCGCTTTGAACTGTGGGAGAATTGGCGATGTGCCAAGACCCCCGATGTGCCAAGAAAATAGAATTAACACGATCTATTACATGAAATTGCTCAAAGTTAGGGGTGTGGGAAGTTTCTATTTTCTGTTGATATATTACGGATTTGTACTGATCCTTATTTTTGTCTGCATACTTTATTGTAATTCTTAACTTTCTGGAACAAACCACACTATGAAACCACATTTTTGTGAAATATGCAAATGAAGTGAAAGTTACAGGAAATGTAAAGCAGGGTATGATATGCAAATGATATTTAGAAATGATGGCGCATGCCTAGACTAAGCAGAACCCTCTGAACTGTCATGTAAGAGATTATAAGTAGTGGACTGTTGAGGATCCAGACAAGAAGTTTTTCATCGTCAGTGAGCTGTACACATACCTACTGGAGTCAGTATGCCCCATCGACGACAAAGGGCGCCTTATAAGCAAGCTGCTGAGTTCGAACGGGACCGAATGATCGGCTTTCGTGAAGAAGCATTTTCATACCCACAAGAAATTGCTGCTCGTACTGGCATAATGCCACGACAGCAATGCGAGTTTGGAATCAGTGGACACACGAGAATGAGAAGAATCGAAAATCCGGAAGTGGACCACAAAATGTGACGAAATCACGTGATGATAGACACCTCATTTGCATGACAGTGACGGACCGTTCAGCTTCTTCTCGAGTGTTAGCACAACGTTGGAACTGCAATTCGTCTGACATTGTCTGGTTTAAAGGTTTGAGGGTGTCTGCTGCGCAGAGGACTGCGTGCATACATTCCTTTGCGGGGCATTCCTTGGGCCTGAACCATCGACACCTCAGGCTACAATGCGCTCATGAACACCCTCTGGCGTGCTGATTGGCACCATGTCGTGTTTTCGGATAAGTCCCGCTTCAACTTGGATTATAATGATAGCCACATACGCATTAAACGATATCCAAGTGAGCGCCATTTTCGAGACTGCATTGTACAGCGTCATACTGCACGAAACGATAGGAGTGAGGATTTGGGGAGCAATTGGGTATCATAGGCGATCTTAGCGGTGAGGACTCAACAGCAAACGGTACATCAGGGAAGTTCTGGAGGCTTAAGTCCTTAACAGAAATATCCAGGTCGTCTTCGAAGGAAGGCAGATTCCCCTTTCTCCCTGGCCTGCATATCGCCCGATATGTCATCTATTAAACATGTCTGAAATATATTCACTCGAAACTAACCAGTCATTGACATCCTGCATTCAAGACTGATAAACTGTGGACTCAGATAGAAGTTGCCTGGCAAGCGATACCACGGCAACACATCCAAGGCCTGTTTGCTATACACGGAGTATAGCAGCTCTTATTTCAGCTCATGGAGGCTTTACACCAATACTGATTTTTTGCAAGGACTGTTGGTGAATTGCTCTGAAACTATACTCGTTTGTTTGTATCGCTATTACTAATGTGTGGAATAAATTTCCTTCCATTCTGATAGTTCCTTCATGGTGTTTCACTTTTCACCAACATGAGTGTGCATATATCAAGTTAAGAAGTAGTAAGATCGGAATTCCTAAATTTTTTAAAAGACGGAGTCGAGTATTATAGGTTTTGAAGAAACGCATTCTTAAGCTAATCTGCAGACTTATCAGTGACATTATTTATTTTAATATTGTGCAAAATCATTGTTACTGAACCATCTCTTAATATTTCATTCCAGAACAATCTAAAAAAATTTGAAATAGTTTTAAAAAAATTTCTGTTATATATTCTAAATGTCAAAAATATTTAAAATGTATGATTTTTTTTCCTGACCTAAAATATATTTAAAAGCATTCTCAACGCGCACATCAACTCAAATTCCAATATAAAAGTTTAAATAAAACTTCGTTCTTTCAACATTTCAGAGGAAATAGAAGGATCGAGGATACAAATGAAACTTAAACCGATCGTTTCAAAGGAGATCAGTAACTCAATTGAATACAAGAGGATAAGTGAAAAAATCTATTCCAAGAAACCTTTGGGCACTTCAAAGTTATTCAAAGTTATTTTATGGGTAAACAAAACATCTATATAATTAGATTATTTATATAAATCATAAAAGCTCGTTGGAGAGATTTTTATAAGGTTTATGTATGAGAATATGTAAAGACTCTTCCAACCATTTTAATTGCTACGTCCACTTAGAAAGTGTCAAGTATTGCGAACACAAACAAAAGTTGTAATTATAAAAATATAATTTACACTTACATGACTTGGATGAACGTTGTGCTGCATCACTACTCTTATATTCGTATCCTCCACTCTCTAAAATGAGATATCATAATTCATTAAATACTTTTGCCTTTCACCTCCACACATTCCATCTTTATTATTGACAGCCACCAATGTTAGCTGGAAAATTCAGATAGTTCTCTGAAATTTTCAATACGTACTAATGTCTACAAACATTTGATATTTTATAAATATTCAATGAAACCTGTAGAATTTTAAACAACAATATTTTTCAATATCTTCGAGAGAATACTTTAATAGAACAACCAACCACTTAATTCATTAAGCAATAAAGACAAACAGCTGAATTTATCACTCAGACTTCGGTTGCAGAGTTAATATTCATTATTTTAATACAGTATAAATCATCTAATTTCTAACAGTCGAAACAATGAATAAAAGTAATTACATTAAGAATAATAGAAAAAAAGAAGACTTTGTATAATTTTATGTTATTAATTAAAGATGTGCAGTTTAGAAAGCGGAACTGATGCTAAGTATTAAGAAGCTCCTGGAAAACGGTTTTTTATCTGTAGCAGTTTATTTGTAACAGTTTGAAGGCTTTACTGAAAAAGTTAAACTACAACTTCTAAACAAAATGATAGCACCTATGAAGAGGACATGTAGTGTTTTTTCGAAAATTTTTGAGTCTTACAGATTCTGCAAGTGAGTTGATATGAAAATGAAAATTACTGAATATGTACATAAATGGACACGAGAATTGTGAAGTTTGTAAAAGATGTATGGAAAATGGTTTCTGCATTGAGATGTTTGAATGTTTAATAGTGTCTTTAGTGTAGATAAACTAAAGTGTTTTTAGTTTGGTAGGGGCTCCTTAATTTGAGACAGGATCTACAGTCAAAATAGTCAATTGTAAGGTAAAAGGAGTGCCAAGATCTACAGTAAATACTTACGTATCCCATGTCCCACCAGCCCTCTGATGAACGTGTTACAGTGGGCGGGCGTAGGGTTGTTCACCCGACCTCTATTTAGTAGCACCGATCACTGAACTCACGAAGCCTTATTTTCCTTTACCTCAGTGCTACATCGGCGTATGGTGGAATACGTTCACTATTTAACTAATTTTTGATAACTATAGCTTATTTCTATTCTTTAGTAAATGAATAGCAGTTCTTATTTAAAACATATCTGCTGCAATAATTCAAATTAAAACACTGTATTCTTCAATGACACATGCTTTCAAATGCGGATCTATTAATCTTTTAATATCACATTTTCCACTGTCATCTGAATAGAACAACAAAAGATTACAATTTTAACAAATAAAAATACCTTATTTGTTATTGAAGCCAAAAGCAAATGAAAAGATTACTGATAACTACTTTAGATTCAATTGAGTCTTGGAATAAAAATTAACAAAAGAAACTTTACTTATTTTATATCCAAGAAAATATAAACAAACTTACGGAGGGGATTCAAACGAAGAGCTGCAATGAAAGGTATAAATATATTGAAATTTTCTATTCTTAACGACATAAAGCTTAAATGATAACAATTTCAACACAAAACCAAAGTTAGTTTATTTAAATATTCATTTACTTATGCATTTATAAAGAAAGTATTGATTTCTTTTCCCATAGAAAGAAATTCCAGTTTTTTAAAGTGTCCATAGAGACATAGCTTCTATGGACATCTCTAGAATTAATTATAGTGTTTCCCTTCAAATCGGGTAATTTAAAGAGTGAGGATTGTTGCTGTAATAATTTTTGGCAATGTAAATAACACCTGTAAGTTGCTGAGCATTTCTACTTCTACTATCGTTTTAATATGCTAATTTTTGGTAATCGATAAAAAGTTAAATAATGAATCTTAATAATCAATAATAATTATTAATAATTAAAATGTATGAAACAAAAATGTTGCAAATGACTAGGTATTTTATAATTCTATTACGATTCTATTTTAATTTATAATTCTAATTAAAATTTTATAATTTTGTATATTATTACTTAGAATACTTTATTTTTTGAAAAATGATGAAAAAAATAATTAGGTACAAAAAAAAAAATTCATTAGGTACATACATTCCTAATTCCGACTTATATTAAGTAAAATGAAAAAAAAATATTTATTAAAAAAATATACCGTAAACCGGGGTGACTTTGTGACAGAATTTGAGGTTTCCAAGATGTAACATTAATATTTTTCGTTACCTCCACGTTATAGCCGGTGATTTGGGGTACCCCATCCTTCCTCTACAAAACTGTATATATACTATATAAATCTCGTTGCCTCAATCGTTTTTTAATAATTAATGTAAAAAGTTGTCACAAACTGACCCCCCAGCTGGGGGTGACTTTGTGCAAGCTCTTTTTGAGTTAGAAATGCATGGGAGAAAGAAATATCACAAACTCAAACCACTTACTTTGTATTTAAAACCATTTTTACTGTTTTCAATGAAAGGGTTAAAAGATTTAAACATGAACACTTTTTCCTACTTCTTAAGCAAATCAGTCTGAATTTTTACATCTTAAATTAGTGTAACTGAACAACTTTAGAAGGTCCTCTATTATTAATTTTTTGGGGAGGATCAATACGAAACAAAACTTCTTTTTGATACAAAATTGAGCCGGGTTTCAGTTCTTTGTATTTTCACACTGAACTTCGTTCTTGAGAAGAACTAACTTATGTAGCTATTCTGTAGATTCCTTCCAATTGTTTCCACTCTTTTCCATTGTGCTGACAATTACACTGTCCAGTCTATCTCTTCTCTATCACCTTTCCTCAGAAAAGCTCTCCTTCATAGTTGGCAACTATGTGATCTCCTTGATCATATTCTGTTTCCGTGGGCGGAGTGGGTGAAGCTCGGATAGGAATCTCATCATCTGAAAACTCTTCGTACAAGTCTAAACATAAGTCCTCGGCATTTTAAAACAACATTATGTACACTGCAAGACAAAATATCTAGGTTAAAACACAGTAAAACAATCGCTGGGTGAATGTGACGCTGTCACAAAGTCACCCCGTCAATCTTTGATTTTTTACATAATGGTTAATAACTCATACAAAACTCGTCTAATTAACATCATTTTACAATATATTGTACATAATATATTAATGTTCAATAATAAATAGCTATTAAACGATATCCTCATCTGTATTTCGCTGTGCAAATCAAAGTTGACGGTAAACACAACAATGCTTCAAATGTGGTCCTTGGCAACAATGCTTCTGGCTCACCGGATCGAGGCGCAAAGAGTCTGACAGTCGACTGTTAGGCGCCAGCATACATGACACCAACTCATGGCAGTGCCCATTGCCTGCTTCTCCCTAGGTTCCGGGCGCGAGATTATAAAGAAGAAAAATTGACCACGCGTCACAAAGTCACCCCACTAGTCACAAAGTCACCCCGGTTTACGGTATTTTGAAGATTGGTTTAAAATCAATCTACTTTTCTTTGTGACAAACAAAATGAAATAAAAAAAAAAACACATCAGAAATGCACAAGAATATAATATTTGCACCCTTAGCTATCTCGGGCTGTCTCGTTACTGCCCTAAAACTAATTCAATTCATTAAGTATTTAAGTGTAATGAAATTTCTACAACCTCCTCTTAAAATTTTCTGTTAGTCTATATATAAAGTAGATGAAATTGTAGTGATTAAAAATCCTTGATTCCTGTTTTCCTTTCTCAATGACAAATTTTACACTTCTGTTGAATTTCTAACTTTATTTGTTTGACGTAGAATCAGTTCGGTATATTAGTTTGCATTTCTTATTTCTTGGCTGTATTCTAATATTATTTATTCATACGCCTGGGCTCTTGACAGCTCAGCCTTTAACCACGAAATGGGAGGAGAATTATAAACCATTTGCCAAATAATCGTTTCCCATGGTAAGCCATAGGAGGCAGCTCACATTATAACAGGAGAAACAGAGAAAATACGTAAGAAGAAGTAATATCCAAGCCCCATACCAGGATTTGACCCGCCATCGCCTAAACTATCACACCATGCCAGAACTTTTGTATGCTAATGATTTTTCAGCAGGAATACTTTATAACTAGATTCGGCATGAACAATGCTCTAGGTTGAGTTTTATCTTCACCCACCCTTTCTTATCACCGTCAATGGCGAGAGGCTTACGATACTTGAAAGAACATCAGCATGCATAGAAATCTATGGACTCGCCCAAGTCTTGCAACGAAGGTACACCTAAACGAAGCTAAACTTAACCACGACGCCCCGCCGAAACTTTTCCATCATGTTCAGCTGCAAAAATCAAGGCGGTACACCGAATTCACCATCATCATCAGAGTCTCATCAGCCCTCAGCTGAAACCCGCCGAAACTTAACAGCTCTTAGACAAACTGAAGAAACATCGATCCGCATTTGATCTGCCAAACCCAGAAAACAACACTCCAATTAACCTCTACGCACCGGATAAATACTGAACACCATCTAACGATCAAGCAAAAAAAAAAAGAATATCAGCTAAAGAAAGGCACGTTATTCACGACGAAGTCACCAAAATACTCTCGCCTAGCCCTTGGAGTTGTCTCTTAGTCCTAGTGCGAAAGAAAGACGGAAGTTGATGGTTTTATATCGACTATATGGCTGAATGCAGTTGCACCGCTCAGAATTGAAGATGCATTAGACTCCCTAAGAAACATGAATTACTTCTCCAGCCTTGACTTATGGATTATGACTTATGAAGATAGATGAAAAGGATCGCGAGAAGATTTGCATTCATTACAACTGACGGTTTCTACGAATTCTGATGCTGTTCGGTCGAGCACATGATCGATGGAGTTCTCGGTGGATTGTAGTGGTCAATCTTTTTATGATACCTTGACGACATCATTATTTCCGCAAAAGAAGTCGACGAACACCCGAAAAAATTGGAAATCGTCTTAGGATGCGTCAACGCAACTAACCTCCGCCTGAACCCAAGAAAGGATCAGCCACGGGTTACGGATCCTCATAGCCACAAGAATACGACTACGGTCAGATCCGGACAAAATAGAAGCAGTATCGAACTTCTCTCCATCCACCATAGTTAAGCAAGTACTGAGCTTCCATGCCATCTGTTCTTAATGCTGCAGATTCATCTTGAACTTCGCGACGATCATCATTAATGGAGAACATCGTTATCGATAATTCAGAAGACAATACACTTTGCTTGGGATCAACCACAACAAGAAGTCTTTGTCCGACTGAAATTACCCTGACGACGGAGCCCATCTTGAAGCATTTCGATGACACCATACATAGGGAACTACACATGATGCATCGAACCACTGAATCGGCGGTGTATTGGTCCAGATATAAGACGATCTTAAGGGAATGACCACATACGCCAGTAGGACACTCAGCGAATCCGAGAACAAAGCGACTAACCATAAAGAATGCCTTTCAATAACTTGGGCTGTTGCAAAACTTCATCCTTACCTCTATGGTCGGCTTTTCATAGTGGTCACCTACCACCACGTACTTTGCTGTCTCAAAACCTCAAGGATAACTCAGGGAAGCTAGCAAGATGGACCTTCGGCTTCAAGAATACGACATCATCATCGTATACAAATCTGGGATGAAACATCTGGACGCACACTACTTATCCTGCAATCATGTCACCCAGCATGAAGCCAGCAGAGTTATTGCAGACATTACCATTGAATTAGACCTCAACGCTGAACAGCGTAATGACACCGCCCTCCTCAAAATTATCACGGACCTAACGAAGACCTAACAGTCTGATTTCTATGGATTCGAACTATACGCCGACTTTCTGTATAAAAGAAGCTGCGAGCCCACCTCAAGATCCTTTCTACTCGCGATTCCAACACATTACCCGCCCGAAGTGAAAAGGGAAATTTTAGGCGGGAACATTATGCTACCCTCCGGCCGCAGAATTTTCTGGTTTTAAAATGTCATTCGAAAGTATTTTATTACTAAACTCAGTAATTACCATGAAAACTATCATTGTATTTAGTGTAAAATGACTCATCTTAGAAAATTACTGAAATTTTCAACCGACACAGCTGTAGCACTAAATCCACAAAAGTTATAACAAGTTGTTTTTCATCGTTACAAAAATGCCGCCGACTACTCTAATGGTATGATTTTTATTTGTTTTTGTCTCTTGTCCGTCATGCCGAACCGGTTTGTTGCTGTTTTTAATGTAAATTTTCCTTAACTGTAAATAAGATTATTTAGAATCAAAGTGTGTTATATCTCTGTTTACATTTCTGTGTTTATAATTAACTTGTTGCATTATTTATGCTGAAATATCTGTGTTTATATTTAAACTAGTCGGCTACCCGTCGCTTCGCTCCGGAAGCCACGCGTAACGGAAAACAATTTGTTATTTATTAAAAAAACACACACAAACAAATTACATCAAGTAAAATAAAAATAAAATTTTTTTTTATTTTAATTTTTGATGTATATATTCTCTCAATTCACGACTTCTTTTAGAATCAGCATGTGAATCATATAGCTGTGATATATTTTTATTTTTTATAGAGATTAGAAAGTAATCCTTGTGGTCTAATGCTCAAGATGTCTAACTTCGGAGCAGAAGGTTGCATGTTGGATTCCAGTAGATAACTTGTAGAAATTATTTCTATTTTGTAAATTACAATAATTGCACTAGACCGAAAGAGATATAAAAGATTTTCGTAATATAGATACAATTTTCAGTCGCTTTTGAGCTACAAATACTGAGCTTTCAGTATTCTACTTAATAGAAATAGTGCTTCTTTCTTTCTTTCTTGAGTCTCTTTTTTTTATTTCCATTGATACTTTACAGTGGTTTTTGAGTTAGAAATAGTGATTGTTTTTGAGTAACGAATAGCGATTTTTCAGTATTCTACCTAATAGAAATAGTGATTATTTTTTTTTCTGTTCTTTTTTATCCAATTCCAATTGATACTTTTCAGTGGTTTTTGAGTTACAAATAGTGAAAATTATCTATATCTATTAGCTAGGCCATCAGATTGTTCGATATAGATATTTGAAGAAGAGATTTCAGATGGACGTTAGTTGATATAGATGATAAATGAAGATCATAGCTTGTATACGAAATTCTTCGCAACAAATTGATTGTGAGTATTCTTTAGAGTGAAGATAACCAAATTCTGTTGAATTGTGACTCAAAGACCTAAAGTTGTATGTGAGTTAAGACAACGTTTTCCAATTATATGGCAACTTTATTTAGAGTTTGTCCTTGAGCTTTATTGATAAATATCACATAAGAAGGTCTGATCGGGAATTGTTTTCTTGTGAAAGTGAATGGAAGTAGATTACCGCATGGTTCCATAGACATCCTATGGATGAAAACAAAATCTCCTTTGTCAGTTCTGTTATAATTTCGGTTTCTATGAGATCATTATCGAATGAACAGCATTTAAGTTGAGTTCCATTGCAGTATGCAAACTTGGGATTGATGTTTCGCAACAATATTATCGGAGATCCAATCTTCAATGACAAACGATGTTGAGGAATTCCGCTGAGATTCAATGCGTTCAGACACTCGGGCATATAGAGATGTTCGTGTGGTGGATTATCAGAAGTGTCAATTTTATTCGCACTTGTATTGTATGCTCTGTAGTCTCTCCTTGTATTCTTAGACTTATCATTCGATTGATGTTATCGACACTCGTTCATCTCGTTTATCCAATTCCAATTGATACTTTTTAGTGGTTTTTAAGTCACAAATACTGATTTCTCAGTATTCTACCTAATGACGTACTGCGTCTTTCTTTTTTGACTTTCTTTTTAATTACAATTGTTACTTTTCAGTCAAAGTCAGTTCAGTTTTGACAGATAAGTCAAAAAAGCAATACAGAGAGAGTTGAAGTTTCCATGGCCTAATGGGTAAGCTGTCTGATTTCGGATCAGAGGGTTGCAGGTTCGATTCCTGTCGCGGATGTTTCATTGAAAAAATTCTTTCTATTTTTCATTCTCACAGAAAACTGCGCCGGACAGACAGACACACATACAGACAGACAGAGAAATAAAAGATTTTAGTAATATAGATTATTACTTTTCAGTCAAAGTCAGTTCAGTTTTGTCAGATAAGTCAAAAAAGCAATATGGAGAGAGTGGAAGTTCCCTTGGCGTAATGGGTAAGATGTCTGACTTCGGATCAGAAGGTTGCAGGTTCGATTCCTGTCGCGGATGTTTCAT
>JAFIDM010114098.1:0-16041 GCA_023159025.1 Thereuonema tuberculata
TTTTTTTTCTATCTTTCGAATCTGTATTGTTGGTCACAGTTGACCTATGATTTCTAAGTTGATTTTTTCTTTTAATTTTTACAGGAAAAGTGGAGAGAAAAACCCATACCATTTTATTACTATTAGAATTTTGGTAACGTGGAGAGGGTGAGCGTGGCCCCTATTACCTTTTACGTTGCTTCCAACCACGAAAGCCTTGGTGAAGGCCGTTTCTCAATCCGATCTTTCATTTGGGAGTTTTTATGAAGGTACAATGACAACAATGCTTGGTGAGTGCGGAGGTGTTGGTCCCTCAAAATACCCCGTTCCTACGTTTTTTTGGCCTCTAAATATCATGGTGAAATCCATTTATTGATCCTATCTTTTCCGTTCGGAAGTTGTTAGGTTTGGACAGGTGGACAAGAAAAACCGTGATAGGATTTTGATCGAATCAAAATACCTCCCAAATCGGTCGTTAAAAATATGATATGTAGTTGGGATTGATAAAATCTCGAAATTAAAATCCTATATGGAGAATATATTGTTTAAAAAAATACAACTGAACTCCCATGATTACCAAAAGAAGTCCGATTTCAATTGAGCAGTTTTAAATTATTTTCTTTAAGCAGCTCAGTTAATTTTAAATCCTCGTTATATTTAACTTTATCTTTAGGATTACTAATAATCTAACCTCTTCCAAATCATTCTAATATACACAGGCGTTCAAAACCCTAAGGACGACCACTGGTTCTAATGGTTACAACACAAAATCAGACGAAACAGCTTGTGGCAGTTTGCATACCTGTGGACGAGCAGTAGAAACATGGCGCAAATGCAAATCTGTGAATCATGCGCACAGAAATCACGTGGTATCACTTGAAATAGTTAAAAGGTAAATTGGGATGGTAGGTGAATTGTGCTTGAAAGGATCATTTGATGTGAAGAAAAGAAGTGACGAACGTGAAATTTTCGATATTTCACAAAGACATCATCTAGATAATTTCATGCGGGGAAGTATTATGGGAAAGTTTGAAGGCCGCAGAGTAATTGATGTTGTCATGATGTTTGGAATCGCCCATATTGTTATACTCTGCCTCCGGGCAACATTTGAAACCATTGAAATGTGTTCTTGACAAATGCGAGGAAATCGCCCTCAACGACGACGGAGGAAGACAGATTTCTAACTGTAACAGCAAATCGGAATCACCGAACCATGTCTGGTCAGCTTAAGAATCGCCTCCATTCCACCCCAAATATATCCAAACAAATTGTGTCGAGAATTATATGC
Organism: Thereuonema tuberculata; assembly: GCA_023159025.1. Taxonomy (NCBI): domain Eukaryota; kingdom Metazoa; phylum Arthropoda; class Chilopoda; order Scutigeromorpha; family Scutigeridae; genus Thereuonema; species Thereuonema tuberculata. The sequence continues at coordinate 1,268 of JAFIDM010114098.1, forward strand.
CTGAAGGCTTTAGTCTGCGTGGCTCTATCACCGTAGCCCAAGTTCGCAAAGGTGTCGACTACATTGAAATTGGACAAGTCAGCAATGGGGCACTGTACTCTTTCCAGATGAGAGTCGTTTCAGTTTTTTTCAGCTCGTTGACATCAGCTGATATGGCGTCAAAGTGGTACTGCGTACCATCGCGACAATGTCAGGAAAGCAATAGATATGGCAGTGCATATCCTGGGGTGGGAGGCATCATAATTAATGGATGATCTGAGCTGCTTCTACTGAAAAAAAGTTATGACTGAAGAACTATGTTGTAATGAAGTTTTTCTACTTCGTCTTCGATTTTTCCGTGGTGATGTAGGCTTTTTTTATTTTTTTATTTTTTTAAGATTTTAAGATTTTTTTATTTCACGGATGACAACGTACTCAATCATCGTACAAAAGCAGTTCAGTCACTTACGGAGACTGAGGCAATTCATCCCATCGACTGATCATCACACGCCCCAGACCTGAAACCCATTGAACACGTCTTGGATGCAAGAGAGACGCATTGCTGAATACCCTCCAGAAACCAAGCAGAATCTCATTCGTGCTCTGAAGGAGGAATGGGCCACTTTGCCTCAGGAACTAGTCGATAACTTAAATATTCCATAAACCTCTCTAATCCTGTACCTCGTATTCATAATTAATAAGCCCACACTCACCTCCTCACCTCGAAAGAAATAAATACGAAATCTCTCAAGACAAGATGAATTTCCGAAATTTATTGGCTAATCCCTTTTACAAGCCTAATTTCTTAAAACTGTGAAAAACAAAGGATAAGCACGAATACAATAACAAAGTAAAGGAACAGATATATGACATAGTAAAAATAATGATTGAAATAATCAATACAAAGCCAATTCATCAAAAGAAAACATAATTGTTTGAACAATCAAAAATTCGATAAATTTCAATTAATCATGTAAATCTATTATCTAATATTACAAACTTAATTACTAAAAATTGTGGATAACAAAGGATAAGCATGAATATAAAAACAAAGTAAAGGAACAGATATATCACATAGTAATACTAATAATGAAAATAAATCAATACAAAGCCAATTCATCAAAAGAAGCATAGTTGTATGAGCAATCAAAATTTGATAAATTCTCAATTAACGAAATAAATCTACCATCTAATTTTGCTCCATTACTACTGTTAACATTTCTCCCTCTCGTGTATCGAATGATAATTCTTTCAACAATTTTTCCGAATTTTGGATTCCTTTTCTCTGTGCAGAACATCCACTACTGAACATCGACTGCAGAACATCCGGTGGCCAAATTTTATCAAATGTTCTACTACTTCTGAAATGTAAGTTCTTCAGTTTCTTACGTAACCCGCGTGTTCTCGAACACGTTCATGGATTGTCCTTTTTGTCTCTCCAAAATAAAAATTGGGGCACGAACCACAATTTATTCTAAACACTAAACCCATTTGATTTTCCTTAACAATCTGATTAAATTTTTCACATAATATATTCTTCAATTTATTGTTATAAGAAAAACCCAATTCAATATCATATTTTTTACAAATTCTTTTCAATTCCATTCTATTACTGTTTGAGTATTATATCATGATACTATTGGACTTATGTTCACTGACCTCTTTTACATTAAATTTATTGTAATTCCTTATTGAACTGTCAATAAAGGAATCACTGTAGCTGTTCTTTCTCAAAACATTTCTCATATCAATTATGCTATCATCAAAGTCTTCATGGGAATTCGTCAACACATCAATACTCCTCATATAATTTTCAATAATATTCCTTTTAATTTGTTTACTGTGACCCGAATTGAAATTTAATATGTAATCACTTCTGAAATTTTTCTTTTAATGTTTCAACCGAAGACTATTACCAACTTTAGTTATGTCTAAAAAAATTTAGACTTTTCCTTCTTAAAAGTTAAGTCTTTATTCTGTTTTAACACTAAGTAAAAACTATCGAATTGTCCAGCTGTGCCATACCAAATTATGAGAATATCATCTGCGTATCTATAGTATTCAAAATCAAATCTGGGATTCCTTTAACAATTTTTGTTCCAAACAATTCATAAAGATGTTGCATAGAGTCCCCGGTATAGAGGAACCCATGGGAAACCTTTAAATTGTCTAAAAATTCACATTTATGAACAAAATAGAGAATAGACATGTTGAAAGAATCTTGCAGAACACCTAGACTGGAGGGACTTATTAACGTACACAAAGATAACTATCCAATGAGGCCAGTGGTTAACGCTTATGGCAGCCCCTTACACGGTCTTGCCAAATTCATGAATAAGATTGTTTCCAGATTTAAACTTCCCATAGAAGATATAATTACATTAGGAATTCTAAAGAATTAGTCAATAAACTGTGACATTTATACAACAACAAGAGAAAGTTTCATTTGTTTCATTAGTAAAACTACTATAATTAAAAAATATTAAAGAAAAATAGTCCGAAAATTTGACAATTATGTGTGTCTCTTTTAGTCTGACCCTTTCCCATCGATCTTTCCGACATGGATCATTAGGGCACACAATCTGTCTCACCACGTCAAGGTAGAAACACATTCAGATAGTTTCTTATTTCTTATTTAGCATTTTTTTACCTTAAAAAATATTAGGCAAAAATAAGAAAGAAAAGTTTCAAAAAGAAAAACAAATCTAAAAATACGAATTTTTTGTTTCTTATTTTGCATATTTCTTTTTTCATTGAAGGAGAAATAAATCAACGAAACAAATTGTGGCAAAGAAGAAACAAATCTAAAAAAATACTTAGAATCGCAGAATTGTATATTTATAGGCACATTCAAACAATCGAATGTTAATTCTTCTTTGTTATAATTTTTCTTTCTTAGTTTCTTTGATTTATTTCTCCGTGAATGAAAAACATTAAACAAAATAAGAAACGAAAAATTCGTTTTTTCTCCTTCATGTCTTCATCAAACCGTCCTTGGTGCCGAACTACTTTTACAGTTTAAAAGATTATAATGATGGTCAATTATGCTCTTAAATGCTCTTAAATTCAAAATTAACTTTGTTTTAATATATATTAAAAAGGAAATCTAATAATAATATCCACAATAAAGATACGAATCGCTTACATTGAAGATATATCAGAGAAAATGATTGTTTCGAGGAAATAGTATGGCAAGCTTTTCGATGGTGTATTTCGAATATATTTGAAATGCGACAACTCATTTGCAGATGCTATTATTATTTATGTCTTCGTACAAATGAGAAATAGAGAAAAAATCTCGAAAATGAAATATTGATAAAGAAATTACTAGCTAGATATAAGTGTAAGAAATTACTAGCTAAGGAAATTAATTTTGAAACAAGAATTGAAATGAAGCACATAGTTCCTCAAAAGTTAATGAATCCAAAGGAATAAGATCAAAGGAATACATAAAAATGGAGATTATTTATTAATCTCTTAGTAGGAAATTATCAATAAAGAAGAAAATATTAAGAAAAGTTGTCATCGAGAAAATGATAAGTTGGTCATGCCCACTAAACCCTCTGGATCGTAGCGAAGCTTCTGTGGGAAGATGCTGGACTCGATGGTTGCGTGAGGGCACTCATTCACGTCACTGGTTGACCCAACAATACTAACGGTAGAGAAATCAGCTTGCTGTGAGGCAAGTCCTAACTGTTCAGACAGCTTCAATCTCCATAATCCACAGACATAACTGGTTGTTTACAGCAACGGTATCTACCTCCAGCTTCGTTAGAGGAAAATTGCAGCCACTCGGCTTATCAAAATTGTCCCTTACGAGGTCTGCTTTTAACAATCGAACACAAGAGGCCCAAAACATGGTCTTCTCTCCAATGGTCTCGCATTGTGTTTAGTGATGATTCTCGCTTCTGCTTTGCAGCAGATGATCATCGCAGTTCCACATAGAGTAGAACTGGTCAGTGCTCAAATCTAGTTGCTGTAATGATAAGGGAGTTATTTCTTAAGACATCAGATCTCCTATCACATAGATTCAAGGAACTTTAAATGCACAGCGATTTTCGTGCAGGAGACCCTACAACCCGCTGTTTTATCTTCTGTGTTAGCCTGCCGGGATCAATTTTCCAACAGGATAATACACGTCCTTACACTCTTACCACACAATTTAATCTTCTTTAGATCTCTCTTCCCCAGACCTTTACGCTACATTTAATATCTGGGAAATGCTAGAAGTCAACTTCATCCATCATCGAACATCCGACAAATGGAACAGCAGTGGCAGCAAACTTGGTTTAATCTGTCAGCATCAGGACATAAGACAGCATCAGGACATTTTTCATTCCATGCCAGGTCGTATGTCGGCATGAATAGCAGCCAGAGAAAGCTCAACGTTGTGCTAATAATGTAATAAGGATACAATTTTTTATCTATTTTAAAATAAAAATATTTGATATTCGAATCAACTTCAATCTCTTCATCCAAATGGTACGTAGGAACTTTCAATCACTTTGGACTCTTCCTTTGTGGTGCTCCGATTTTTTTTGGTCACACAGTAAAAACTCTTCAACATATACACATGGTTTCGCAGATCGATAGTATTTGTTTCACACCAAGAGATTCTTCTTTAAATAAGCTTCAAAAAATATAAATAGCTTTTTCTTAATTGGACGTAAACGTCTAGAGATAATCGAGGTTTTCTGCAGTTGGAAGAGATGATCGAAAAGGGGTAATCACAATTCAAAAACTTGAAAACATGAAGATAAAAATTTGCCTATACTGACTTTCCTTTAGCATTGTGTGTGGAACTGACTTAAAATAAAACACTATTTTATTTGACTCCTAATTTATTAAGCTAAAAAAAAAAAGATGTTTCCAATTACTGAATCCAAGCCATGCAGAGTAGTCCAGATGCAAGGAAACTTTTTAAACACTGCAGCCGATTTTTTTCCCAGGTAAATCTATTTTATTTGGATAATTTAAAATGAGGCTGTAACTTAATGTGTTTAAAATAGACGGAGGTAGTCAAATGGTTGGTAAATGATGTTATCTTCTAGAATTATCATAACTTCTTGTAGAATTAGAAATCAACTAAAGCATTATTGAGTTGAGTTTCTTTTTTCATAATTAAGCTCAAACCTTGTGTTATCAAAAACACAAGCAACTTTTGCTCCTTTTCTTAAAAAAATGAAAAACGTCAGTGTCTTGTTTTCACTGAGTTTTGCATCAATTATAACAAGTGCAAATGATTTAATGTTTCTACTCATTTTTACAGATATGGATGATGGAGTCAGCAAATCAGATACTATATTGAGTTCCTACAGGAGGTGAACAGCAGCAGAGAAGAAAGAAAAAAAAATAAGCACCTGATAGAATTTCTCTCTGCAAAAACAATCATCTCTCTTGGAAATCAAGCAGCGCGGCATCTTGTTTTGTTCTAACAATTGGATGCAGTAGAAAACACATTCTAGATGGTTGGATGTAGAAACAATATTCCACGCTCAAAAAGAATTTAGTCAACCCTTTCTCAGAATTCCAACCCATCCTTCAGTTTTGTCATGCGAAAAATCTAAAGCAGACTTCGAGCATAGTAGCTCACTAACAGAATGAAACAAGATATTCTGCAAAGGGGAGCAATTCCAGCCTATGTATGCGGCCACTATGAAGTATCGGAAGGACGGAGGCCAAGACTGCAGTTGAGAATGCCATCTTTGAAGAAGATGGAAAAACTCTTTCTCGTACGAAAAAAATCGTCTATTATTGGAATCAGTCCAGAAACAGAAACAAGCTGAAGCATATGTGATTCCTTGGCTCTTTCCGTTGAAGCTGACCATATACTACATCTATATCAGCTGTTGCTAATTGGAGAGAAGAACATAATATCGAGTTCGGCTTATCCACTCTAAATTTATTGACTTTAGTATAAAATAGTGGGAGTTCCGTGGAGAGGCAGAAAAAATGCAACGAGAGCTCAGAGTTTAAGAAAAATAATACAGAAAACTTTGAAGATAGAGTTAGGGTATCTGTGGACGAACCCAGGCATGACAGAAGCGACATCCAACAATGGATACAGTTTCAAGAAAGCGGACAAAGTTGTTGGAATCACTGTCATCACTTTCATCGATGAAAGCCTACTATGGAAATGTTCGACTGCTCATCTGGCTTTTTCATTTGATGTGGAGCTGGACGGAGAAACCCATTAAGTTTACATTAGCTTACAACCGTGATACCATATGCCCGCCCTGATCCACACACATACTGGATAGACTAGCCAGAATAATTTAATACATTTAGTAAATGTACTAAAAGGCATAAAAAGTGAGAAACAAGAACATAAAATAATATCGAGAGCCTCCTGCACGAACAAGTTCACTGGAGAATACCTCATGAAAGAGACGTTCATGCTCCGACTTTTAGCCATGTCAGATCCTTTCAATCGCAACTTTGCGGCAGCCAATGGCACAGAGTATCATCCGCCTTCTGAAGACTCCCACAGAGACACAAGAAACAGGGACAGTGATTCCTCTTGGTTCACCCTAGATATAAATTTTAAATTTTCTTAATTAAACCGGATAATTCCAAATTTATAGGACAAACTTTCAGGGGTGGTTTAAGGCAAACTAAGCAAACAGTTTTTGTCAAACAATGTATGTCCGCAACTGACGCGTTTTCATTATACGATAGGTTGAGGAACGTATCGATAACAAGCACCAGAGCTGTTGCACGTAGCGTTGCTATTGCGAGCCCTATTACCGTATGGAGAATTTTGCAGCTGGAGCAATTACACCCATTCCATTTACAGAGAATTCACGCATTGAAAGCTGAGGATTAACCTGAGGATAGACTTCTGCTGCTGATTTAAGGAGCAGAGTGCAGTTTATTTTCCAGCACATATGCTCTTCACAGATGAATCATTGTTTACACGTGAGGGAGTGTTTAATGTGCACAATGCTCATTATGGGCAAACGCAAATCCACACGCTACATGGCAACATACTTACCAGCAAAGAATCTCTATCTATGTTTGGACGGGTATCATCAACTAAAGTCTTGTATTACCAAAGTAGCGACAGCTTTCTCCCAGGGATTTGTCAACAAAGCTGCTCTGCTATTGGTCAGCATACGAACACGTGACCAGAAACCGCCAGTTTGGAGTCATATTACTTAGGACGCTATATAGAGTTATGTGTACATCTGTTCTCTGTTTCTTCAAAGTTTGGAAAATTTTAAACAGGCAGAACTTTTCTGTGCATTTAATTGTTCCAATGGTGCTTCGTTATCGATGGCGTTATTTGGAATCTCACAATGCGATTGAAATCATTCGCGGCATGAGATTCTGTTCCAACCAATTTCGAGAAGAAATTTCTCCGACACAAATAAAACATTAAAAGCATGAAATAATAATGATAATGTCATCACAAAGTTTCAGATAAAAACAACAAATGAAAGCGTAAAATAAAAATAAATTGATAAAAAATATAAAATGAAATCAAAATAATATTAAAAAAAAACCTTCGTTATAAAAGCAATCATAAAATAATAAATAGAAAAATAAATTAAAATAAAAACATAAGAAGTAGGATAAAAATATACAAACTAAAAAACAATTACAAGTATCAATAGAGTAATAAAAAATTGGAAAACCAAAACAATTTTTTTTTTATTTTTTATATTTTTATCTTATTTTTTATGTTTTTATTATAAATTATTGTTTTATTTATTATTTTATGATTGGTTTTTATAGATCGTTTTTTACCCACCCATCTGTGAGCTATTGTGAAAGCGATGGCTATTGCATTTGTTCTATCCGTCCGTCTGTCCATGTATGTCCATCTCTGACTACTCCTAAACGGAACGTCGGATGGAGAATCGAAACTCACCTTCGTGTTCAGAGGCCCAAGCAATGTAGGAATAGGATATTTTCAGGGACCAACGTCCCCCCATGCTCGAGATTTTTGGCATCATTTTCATTGGATTTCCGATATTAGCTTAAATATTAGAAATGCGGCTATTTTAGTTGACAGCTATACCTAATGCTTAACGTCTCGGACTCATATACTGAAGGTTATCGATTCAAATACGTATACTTGTTTTTGTTTTATTTCTCATTTAATGCTTTTTTTCTCATGTAGCTCGTTCATTTTATTGTAAATTCAATGTAGTTTTTATGCAACATATAAAGTGTAATGGAAAAATCTATCTGGAAACTTCTTACAACACAATTAATGTAAATAAAAAGCTTAATGTGCACCAAAACGTTTGAAAAAACATTCTTTGAGAATGCACATAATTCGCACCCTGAGGTACCATGTGGAGACAGCTGTTCAGCCTTATTAGGCTTCTTCACTCAGATTTACCCCTGATGATAGCTCAAAGTGCGAGAGAAAGAAGAGGTAACCATTCGGCCTTCCTTTAATGGTCTTCAAACAAAATCAAGCACCACCAATAACTCACTGTTCATCGCACAGCCTCAAATTCTGTTCCAGCAGCCGCTGGTCACTAAAGAATTTGAGAATGCACATAAAGTGCAAGAACATTTATTTATTTAAATGCATTCTCAAAAATTTTTTTTCAAAACTTTGGTGGACGTTAAGCTTTTTATTTACATTGATTGTACATTTTTTTTGGATTCTCTATCCTTTCTTAATTTCTTTATTGCCCAGCGATTGTTGGGACAAAGAATTGGAGGCTGTGAGGTGCAGAGTGAGTTATTGTTAGTGCTTGATTTTGTTTGAAACGCCATTACAGGGAGCCCGAATGGTTACCTCTTCTTTGTCTCGCACTTTGAGCTACCATCAACGGTAAATCTGACTGAAGTCTAATAAGGCCGAAACAGCTGTCTCAGATTCCCCACATGGTAGCTCAGGGTGCGAGAACCTGTGTTTATTTAAGTGCATTCTCAACATTTTTTTGTCAATTTTTTTTTTTTACATCACAATTTCAGTAAAGAGTAAGTTTCTTTTTTAAAATTCTTCATATCATTAACTAAGAAAATTATTTTGTAAATTTTATAAATATTGTTTTTACTATGAATGTAAGTCTTTATATGTAATTTTATTATGATTTAATCTTTTCAGTTTATCATATATTTTTAGTTCTTGGAGCATTAAACTTTTTTTCTTAATATAGCATTGTTATATCGACATTTACTGTATTTCATGATATATACACATATATTCGTTATTTGGCATTAAATTGTATATTACTAATAAATCACCCACACAGCTCAACATTTTTATGTACCTAAATGAAATAATTTATATATTATAGATATTATTAATTAATAGATTTATATATACAGGGTAGATAAAGCGACATGGTAATGGTAGACAAAGCAAAGAGATACGGATTCCAAAGGTCATTTTGAGTCGACAATGTTTTATGACATTTTGTTGAACGGGCCGTAGATTTAGAGTTATGAAATGAATGCTTTGGGAATAGTCCCTAATCAAAGAAAGCTCAGTTCAAATCAGGACGTGCTATTTACTATATTGGGACCTGTTTTCACTCATGACATTTGTTATCGGGATTGCTTTTTGAAATAAGCTTTTACTTTATTTACTTACACTTCCTAAGATGAAGTGAGCTTTCTTTGATTAGGCACCATTCCCAAAGAATTCATTTCCTAAGTCTAAAACTACAATCCGTACAATAAAATGGCAGTGAAATTGTCGATTCAAAATGACCTTGGAACCCGTATCTCTTCGTTTTGTCTACCATTTTCGAAACACCCTGTATATGTATATATATATATATATAAATATATGTAAATATAAATACTGAAATTACTTTGGTAATATAGAGCTTATCCTCAACGACGAAACGCTTAAACATGACAGTTGCAGACATACATTGTTTGACAAAAAAATGTTTGTAGTGTGCCTTAAACCCCTTAAAGTTTAACTTTGAATTTAGAATCACCCTGTATTTTAAAGTCATATTATAACATCATTTAGAAACAAAAGCTTCAAGTTTATTTTTAAATACTGAATGAATATTTAACATACAGATACTTTATCTTTTAAGTATCTAATAAAAACAAAGTAAATGTGATCACAGGTTTGCTAGTTTAATATAAAGATATTATCGTGGGTGGAATATCCTTTGCGAAAACCTGCCTTATGTTCTTCTAAAGCAAGATTTTTCTAAATTCAGCTTCCTTATATTATTTTTAACTATTAATATATCTTAAGATTTTGAAAGTAGTACTTAAAATAATTATTCATCTATAATTTTTCGGAAGTTTTATATCTCCTTATTTGAAGAAAGGGATAATATTTCGTTCTCTCTATTTATTTGAATTTGTTCAAAATCCCATATTTGTAATCAAATCAATTTGTAATCCACTCTTAATTATTTCATTGTAAGTTTTTCAGAATTTCATTATTATTCCTATCAGTTCATGGAACTTTATTATTTTTTAATTTTGCTAATACTTTATCTCATTTTCTTGTATAATTTTATTATCCATTACATTTGTATCTTCTATAAAATACTTTTCTTTTCAAATATCTCTGTTCACCTTATAATTCACATATGTTTCCTTTCCTAATAACTTAATACAAAACATCTCCATAACTTGTCAATTCAAGTGTTCTTCAAAATTCGTAAAATTCCCTTTAAAGTCCCGAATTATTTATCAAAATTCAGTACCTGTTTATTAGATTTTTTTTTCTATATTTTTATATTTATAGCCTTCATAATTTTTATTCTCTATACAATTTATTATACTTTCTCTTTTCATTTAGATACAGTAATATTTTTCTTTGATTATCATGCCTCTTATTTTTTTTTTTTTCAACTTTACTTTTTTTCTTCTTTTTTTTACATTCTTCATCAAACCAATCTAATACTACATAATGCAATAACAATCAAATGTATTTAACTTAAGCCTACTTTTAACTTCTTCTTTTTTTAATTTCTATATTTTTATTTTACCGAATATTATACAGTCAGACCTCGAAATAAGGTCACCCGCATATTAGGTCACTTTAGTTCTAAAGTCCCGGCTCATTGAATAGGAATTCTTTGATATGGATTATCGGATATATGGTCAGGTCTTAAATACCGTAATCGCATATAAGGTCACTTTTGTCTGTGATTTCAGTGCCACACTGATTCAATCCAAGAATTTTTCCGTTGATTTAGTTTCCACGGCAAATTTAGTTTCCCTATATTATTTTTAACTATATCTTAAGATTTTGAAAGTAGTATTTAAAATGGTTATTCATCTATAATTTTTTGGAAGTTTTTTATGTCCTTATTTGAAGAAAGGGATAATATTTCGTTTTCTCTATTTATTTGAATTTGTTCGATATCCCATATTTGTAATCAAACGAATTTATAATCCACTCTTAATTATTGCATCGTAAGTTTTTCAGAATTTCATTATTAATCCCATCAGTTCATGGATCTTTATTAAATTTTACTAATTTAATTTTACTAATTCTTTATATCATTCTCTTCTATAAATTTATATCGATTACAATTATAAAGTAGTTTCTTTTCCTATATCTCTTTTCACGTTACAATTCGCATATGTTTCCTTTCCTAATAACTAACTATAAAAAATTTCTCTAAATTGTCTATTCATAATTCGTAAAATTCTCTTTAAAGTCCCGAATTATTTATTAAAATTCAGTATCTGTTCCTTTGGCATTTTTTCTATATTTTTATGTTTACAGCCCTCATAATTTTCTATTCTTTAGATAATTTAATGTAATTTCTTTTTTCATTTAGATGCAATATATTTTCCTTTAATTATCGTGCCTCTTATTTTTTTTTGAATTTACTTTTTTTTTCTTTTCTTCACATTCTTCATAAAATCAATCTAATTTACACTGACTGCTCAATTGTCAGTAGATGCCTGTCGTGGTGGAACAACCCATACAAATTAAACTAATCTAATCTATTTAACTTGAGCCTACTTTTAAGGTGTTTTTTTTTTTTTTTTTTTTCAATTTTTAAATTTTCATTTTACCGAATATTATATCTTTTTCTTTCTTCTTTTTAATCTTGTCCCAAAGTCAAACTTTTATCCGTAAAATGTTTTCTAATTATACAGTAACTAATAATAAGAATTAATAATAAGTGAATATAATTTTGTGCTAAAGTATAAATTTAAGGGCTACCCATAAAAATAAAAATAAAATAAAAATAATTAATAAAAAAATTAAGTCAACAAATTAAGAAAAACCAAAAAAAACCAAAGCTAATGATAAGAAAAAAAAAAAGATTAAGAGAAACAACAAAATACATACAAGGAACCGAACCGACAACCTTCCTTATATGAGATTGCGACCTTAATCATCAAGCCATTGCTGACAATCGCAATGAAATGGTTGCATTTCTAACATTAAAACTAATAAAATAATGCCAAATATCTCGAATATGGGGGGGGGGGCTTGGCTCATGAAAATATCCTATTCCCAGGGCCCCAACAAGGGATGGGTCAGTAGGTCTCTCAGCACCCGGACCGGTCATCAAAGAGGTCCAGGCTGAGGTCTTAATCGGAAAAAAATTATAAGAATTAGCCAATCACTTCTAGATCTTTTTTATAATTTAAGTCTACAATTTATAAATTAATTACTTTACTCTAAAAATAATTGTGTGCCATATTGAAAAGGGAGAAATAGGAAATCGTGTGGTGCTTTCGAGATATTTTTGGCTATGAATTTATGATTTTGACCACAACATGGGAGAGGGGTGGCGTTAATGCATTTGGTACCTGGGTCCTGTATTTGATGTGGGGGTCCTGCCATTTCTACGGTGTTTGGACCTCTGAAAACGATGGTGATGACCGTTTGTCGATCCGACCTTTCATTGGGAAGTTGTTAGAGGTGCATAGACATGGACGGACGGACGAACAAGACAAAACGCATTAGCTACCGATTTCCGTCGCTATCACAATAGCTCCGAAATGGGTCTATTGATAGTAACTTTAGTCAATAAAATAGCCCAAATTCGCATTTCGTAATTGTTCATTATTTGTCTTTTCAACATATGCTATTACTACAGCCCGATAAGGCATTTAATTAAATTGGAATTTATTGAAAATCTTTTTTTTGAAAGTAAAAATTGAAACTTCATTTCAAGAAGATATTCGTAAAATCCTACAACTTGCTTGAATGCTTAATGTATTTATATTGTGTACGTTAGTGATAAGCGATATTTCACGGACTGTGATTTTTTTTCACAGATATCAGAAAATCCCAGTTACCAACATTTACAACGGAACAGTAAAGACATCTAGCGGAGTATGATGAAACATGATATCTATAGAAGAGAAGCGAACTTATTTCCTTTAATATTTTTATTTTAAAGACAACAATGAATAGTTTGTGTGAAAAAAAACTAAAGTAATTATATATATATAGAGTCCTTTGACGCCTGTACACTTTACCAAAAACGGTTAAAACATTTAAAAATTTAACACTTATTTAAAAAAATTAAAACACTAAAAAGTTTAAAAACAGCAGTTACATGACCTGGTTTCCTTCCCGCGAATGAAATTTTTCAAATGTGATCTATGAAAAATTTCCCTCTTGGGAAGGAAACCAGGTCATGTAACTGCAATTTTTTAACTTTTTAGTGTTTTAATTTTTTTTTTAATAAGTGTTAAATTTTTAAATGTTTTAACCGCTTTTAGATAAGTGTACAGGCGTCAAAGGACTCTATAAATAATTCACAGTACACGTAAAAAAACTATATATTAAAAAGAAATTATAGTTCATCTCTTATAAGAAAAGTATTGAATCATTTTGATTTGGAAAACGATGCCAATTGAGTTAACTGTGACAGCGAATCAAAGTGTGATTTCACGACTACACGCTCTCTCTCCGTCGATATCAGTACAGTAGCACTGCAATACCCCAGACGAACTGTGGTAAAAGAAAAAAACAGATAAAAAACAGATGGTAAAAAGAGAATGCTGGGGATAAATCGAAACATTGAAAAATAAATTTCAATATAAATAAATAACAGATAAATGACATTTTCAAAGTTAATTACTGAATTTAGCTGTTATTTTAATATTTGACAAAAAACATTTCTAAATATTCAATTTTATATGTCACTATTTGAGATAATTTAATAATTGAGTTTTCGAATCTTATTTATATTTGATAATATTTTGTTTTTAGAAAAAAAAATGTATCTATCTATATTCATCATCATTATTATTATTATTATTTTGATTAGTTTACTATTTTTATTTTGGATAACTCATTGCAAATTGGTAAAAAAATAAATAAATTAGGAAATCATTAAAAAAAAAATCAATGTTAAACATATAATATTTTATTGTTGATGTTACTCAATAAAAAACATTTTTGAATGATTCTTTACGATATTTTTTATTCCCTACAATAAATAAATTTAAGTTTATAAACACAAATACATAAATTATATATAATCATTTTATTTTATTTTTTCATTACAACAATTTTCGCAAACTTTTTTTGATGGGAAGTTTTTGAACAAAACACAGTTTCAAACGCTTTGTTAATTCACTATTTGCTTCAGTTTTATGAAAGCTGTGATCACTTGTGTAAAACTGAAATACAGTGTAGGTTATGTTTTGTTATGCATCAGATAAAAGTAAATCTCTGACATATTTGTCGAAGAGACATAAATAAGTAAAAAATTATTAATTGTCGAAATGTTTAGAGATATCGGTTAAGCGTATCTTTCCATGGCCTTTAACTTAATATTTCACAAACAGAATGACCTGTTTAAAATTTTAAAATTTCATATTAAAACGTGAAGCAAATATTATTAACTTTTAAATACAAACAAAGACTT
>JAFIDM010114099.1:0-16040 GCA_023159025.1 Thereuonema tuberculata
GGTTAATTTGAATATCCTACGGAATAACTGTTGATTAATCAGAACACTAAGAATATATATATATAAGAATAAACATGTAATAACCTTTTGACCGAATATGCAAATTAATAAAAATGGCCACCCAATGAATAAATAGCCGGAGCTACAGCGCATTAGAACTGATCATCGTAATGCTCAAAGCAATGGTATTTAAATAGCGAATCTAACTTCAGGAACAAAACTTCCAGTGGATTTTGATTGCGTTTTCCAATCTTGAAAGAATGCTTTGATGCCAAAATCGCGGCCATTACAACCATCTCACTGAGTTTGAACGACGACGTGCCATCGGACTATATAAGGCTGGTTGGACAAACCGATGAATCGCTCGGCGTTTGGGTTGAAGTGATGCGGCAATTACACGATTCTGGTAGGAATGGGTCCTCAATGGTAGATTTCAGTTATAAAATGGAAAGCAGAATGCCTGGTGCAACGACAGAGCGGAAAGACAGAGCAATTGTCAGAGCAGCTGTTATATCACCAGATATGTCGCTATCAACCATCCAACATGTGAGAAGTACTAAAGTGACCACCGTGACTACTAGTAGAAGACTACGGGAGCACAATCTACGCTCGCGGCGCACATTACGCAGACTACTTGTGACCAGCACACAACGTCAAGAGAGATTGCAGTGTCAAATAAGATTGCAATGGTGCCAACGATGAGAGCCGGTTTGAAATCAGCCCCTACGACCAGCGCACCGTGTCTGGAGATTGACTGGACATCCTTATACTGTCGCACACATTGTCTGTACTATCGGTATGTTCTACAACTAAAAATTTAGAAAAAAAGTTTTTTAATTAGCTTGCTTCTGCCTTAATATTTAATTTCTTGAATATTCAAAATGAAATGTTCAACAAATAATGTATTATTTCCTTAATAAGTGGAATATTAAGTAATAACAATCACAGTTGAAATAATATTATTTCTTTTATTTGAAGTGATAGCTTACAGAAAAAACTTTTAATTATTTAAACATAAAAATCTTATTTTTTATTCATTTTTTTTATCTTGTCTGATATTTTTTGCGTGTTAATTAAATTTTGGATTTAATTATAGTAATACATTGTGTGGAGACTGTAATATATAAGAGACCATAACACACAAGTTTTATTAAACAAAAATATAGTTCTTTCACATAACATGTTTCGAGAATTTCTCGTCTTAAGATGTGTACATAACTAAAAACAAAGTAATCAGAACTGCATCATAAATTATAAAGAATATTCTTAATAAGAACATCAAGTTAAACAAAATATATATATTTTGGATTTAATATTCAGTGCTCGTGATAACTACGAAAGAATATTTGAAACTAGATACTCTGATAGAGAGCACTATACTTTTAACTAATTAAAAGGTGTATCTTCGAATATCTTTTAAAAAATAACGATTTCAGTACTGTAGGATGTTTTTATAGTTTTATGTTTTTAATTTAACACTTGAAAATAGACCTTAAATAGTAGAATGGTCGGAAACGTTGTGAAGTTTTATTTGTTCTTTTTTAATCCACACGTCACTCAGGCTTATATTAGGTAGGCAATTTTTAATTAAAAAGCTGTTATTTCCAAGTAATTTTTTGTATATAATGATCGTTCTTTAATTACTCTAAATCGAAATGAGAAAAAAAAAAGATAACACTGAGAAACGTACCTACTTTTTTAAATAGAATCTGTATGAGATAAAATCAGTGAATATAGCGAATGAGGGTAGGGATGGATACCAAAAATGATGTTGATGATCTTTCACAAAAAAAAAATAAAGGAGACATCATTGCCCTCAACAGACGAAATAATAATGTCCGAAACGTCATCAAGATAGAAGAACCTAGAGTACTATCCAGGTGTTGGTGGAAGGCATAAAGAGCGTTCAGTAGGTTGTATGATGCAACGTGCAATGTGCTGGCATAAAGGACACTGGAGTATCAAGCAAACGTTGGGGGATTACACCCCACTCTTCAACTAATGGTGTCCTCAGCTGGGGAAGAGTTCGTTGTGGTGGAATGCGTCCAGCAACACATCTTTCGAGAGCATCCAATGCATATTCCATTGGATTCAGGTCAGGGTTACGTGCAGGTCCCTCCAAATCGTGGATTTCCACATGTTGGAGGTAATCGTCCTCCAGACAAGCCAGAAGCAGAAAATGGGCGTTGTCGTCCATGAATAGAAACTCTGGACCAGCAGCACCAATGAAAAGTCGCACATGCTGTTGAAGGACATTGTCCCGGTAAAACAGAGCAGTTCCCGATGCTCTGTCGAAGATATGGAGACATGTACAGCATAATGCCTGTCCATACCATCATACCGCCACCCCAGAATCATTCGTGTTCGACGATGTTAGCAAGATTGGCCCTGGTTCCTTGCTCCCTCAAATCGTCAATTACAGTCTAGACTTGTCAGAAAAGATGACATGGCTCCATTGTGCCTTTGTCCAAGGTGCGTGTTCAGTGCACCACAACAAGTGTCCCCTTCGGTCAGCTTGGCTTAAGGGGATGCACCCCACTGTCTCCAGATATACAGACCAACTGCCTGAAGTGGCATGTATACTGTTTGTCTGAATACAGTGGCCTGTATTGCCATTGCAACCTCCCTGGCGAGGTGTTGTTCCTTGCTTCTGGGGTTCCGACTGGCCTTTAGCGAAAGATAGTGGTCTTCCCAAGGGGTGGTGACAAGTTGACGTCCTTTGCTACAGCTTCGGGCAATATTTCCATTCTGCTGGAAACGTCTCTTTAAGCAACAGATGACGTTTGTTGATATGTTCAGTGCATGAAACACTTCTACTTCGTGGCGGGCCTGCCTCTTCACGATGGGCCATGGCTAACAATTGACACACTACTATACAATCAGTGACCAAACTGTCACACAATTCGTCCTGTGTCGTGATCCACGCTGCCATGCACATGTGGCATTTCTGAATCTTATTTATTCAGACAGAACTGGTTCTACTGTTTTTATTTTTAATGTGGGGATGGTTTTGGAAAGACATTCTGAACCCGCAGAAGCTTGGTCCCCGCCGCACAACCAGAACAGTTCTGATCCCTTTATTTTAAGGACATCAGTGTACTTTACACTGATTCTAGTGAACTTTACAGAAATCAGTCCTATCATCTTAACGTTGGATGTGAGAAGAGGGTTGGTTTGAGAGATTGTGGGGAGGATGGTAAGTACAAAAATAACGGTTCTGATATTTTCAGATATAAACATATACCCAATTTTAAGAAAAGCTGTTTAACTGTTTCAGGGTAATCTCGTTCCAACAAATAGACCAAAACAATGTGAAAACCAGTTAATTGGAAGATTTGAAGTAAACACAAAACCAATCAATCGTTTTTAAGAGTGATAATATTTTTCGATCCTTTTTATTTGAAGAATTTTAAAGTACAGTATCAAGCGTTACCGGCATTGAGTCTATGCAGTGTTTTTAGACTCCCATTTTTGCAAAATTTTTGCAAAATTCTGTATAAATGTCCCGTTGCCAACTCGTCCCGGAAGTGGTTATATTGGCTCGATGGCCATATTCTTTCTCAGATATTCATCACTACTTTTGATACCCGACAAATAGTCGTCCTATACTGGAAGTGCACCGAACCAGTAGTCGGAATTTTCCCAAATCTCTAGTCGTGGGAGGAGGGGTCTCCAAACAAGGTGCACACTTATTCGTCTCTGAATTCCGGTTTAATGCTTTAGTAGATTTGCGCATACACATACATCGGCACATGAATTCTAATAACTCCTGCCGACAGTTCGTTAAAGAAGGAATAGTAATCCTCAATCAATGTTAAATCTTTAATAATTTATATAAATAACATTAGGATTTCAAAGCTTTTGTGAAGCTACTTAAAAATCTATAAAATTGAACCTTTTAAAATAAATAAAATTGAAAACCACTTCTGTCGATCATGAAATTAATATATATAATAACAGAGAGAAATACTTTTATTAGAATTTTCAATAGAGTATCTATATATGAATATACGCTATTGAAAACTGAGTAAATAAGACAAAAATAGAAATAAATCAAATCGCATCTCTCTCTAAATCTCATGTGGCAAAATATAATCATCAAACCTCATCTTTTTTTTTTCATCACACCTTCAACCAAAATTCTTTCCATTCCTATCCTTTATAAAACTTCTATGTCATTATCATTTTTTCTATGATATCCCCAGGGCGCTTCTACTACATCATATTTCAAATACTTGAAGCTTTTCAGTTGTCCATCTATCATTCATCCAAGTTTCATTGCCATAATTCAGTATCAACAAAACATAAGTTATGAACTAGTTTTAACTAGTATCAGGAATAAGATTTTACGTGCACATATCATATTAAAGTCAAAATTAAAGCCAATTCATATGAATAATTTTAAAAAATTTAATACAAATTAAAACAACTAAATATACAATGGACTAGTTTCTTCCCCGCGAGGAGATTTCTTCAGCTTTAATACAAAATAAAATCTAAAATGTCTAGTTATAAACAGACAGCCCCAACTCCTTCCGTAATAAGTTCTTTGGAGGTCATGTGATATATAAATGACCTATCAGACTGCTAACATCTCCACCTGGCGATTCTTCTTGGCACCTTCTATTATAACAAACAGATGTGTCTTGTCTCACTGAACCGATCATCAAGGATTCATCTTTCTTCCGTATTGAGCCCTGAAATAAACTTAAATAAACAATTAATAATCAATGAACCATAAACAAACCAATTTTTGCCCTCTTAAATCAATATAAAGCATGAAATCAGAAGTGTCTCACATCACTGTTGTTGAATTTTCTTCTCTTCCCTTCTTCCTTTCTTCTCTTAGACCGTATTCTCGAACTTCAGGTACTGATAACTACACATTATAAACATCATTCAAAGTCAAAATTAATCCGGATTCAATGCATTTTCTTTCTTTATGATTCTTGCATCTGGCTAGTATCATAGGATTGGCCAAATCGATTGTATGCTTGGTCGATTCACTGTGCACATATGTGAAATAATCCTTGTTTCTCTTTTTAATCGCACGTTTATGGTCCTGTACCCGATCATCAATCTTCCGTAGGGTTTCTCCTACGTATCGACATGCCGCACTTGTGCATTTAAGGGCATACACTACACCTCTCTGGTCCAACTGTACGTGATCATCCTTCCACTTTAAGATATTACCTATTGTATTCGTGGCTGGTGATGTGATTACAATTCAGTAATTCCTGCATATTTTATTTAACGCTGGGACAATATCAGAATGATATTTCACTGAAACATATTTAAGCACTTTAATTTTGACTTTAATTTGATATGTGCACGTAAAATCTTATAGCCACAATATCATTTGACATTTACAGCCACAATAGGAGTTTGCATAATGTTTGGAAATATATGTAGACATCAGCGAGCCACAGTCAACAAGTTTGTAAACGATAATAGGAGGTTAGCAGCGACAAAAGCGGCCATAAGTTTCAACATGCAATGTAGGAAAATGAATCTGCGACCATCATTTCTGGCTGTGAAGGTAGGAACTGTTACCCTCGCTATTTCTAACTTAATTGCCAAAATAAGAAAAAGGATAATCGTGAATAATCTCAATAGATTACATTACAAGAAAAGACAATTGATTCATGCTATAAAAACATTTTCGAGAAGATTAGAAAGTTCCCTCAGTAGGGAAGATTACGTTAGGGTTTTAAAATTTGCTGCTTCGGCTTATGGGCAAAGATTTGAGTTAATAAAAATGGTCCACATTAAAAAATTAGTGAGGTTGAGTCTAAGTAGGTGGCAGCCTCGCCCGTGCCAAAGTGAACGGGTGCTCAATCTAAGTGGGAAAACTATATCTGAATAGTATGCAAAGCAGATTATAGGCAAAGGCTTAAGATTTAATTTACCGGAGAAACCGGACCCTATTCGAATGATGGCTAAGTTGGAAGGACCCATTGCCGAGCGTATAAAAAGAAAGGAGGCAACAGTTGTAGGTCTCTTTTAGAGATGAGAGAGTCACCAATAGAAATAAAAAGGATGTAATCCAAAGTTTACTCCACTGACAAGTCTAACAGAATCAATGTGGCTGTCAAGAGAAAACTGCTGGTGAACGCATATACTGATGATGAAGATAATGATTCACACGATGAATTCTTTAAACATGTAAAGGAGGTGTACAACAACTTCAGTAGTAGAAAGAAGAAGCTGCAGTTGCTGACTCTTCTGCCCTTACAGTTGTAGTGTGAGGAAGGTAATGCAGGAATTTTCGGCTTTTAACTACTCAGCACGACAAGCAAAGAAACTACAATACGAAGAAAATCAAACGCCTCTATACATCCACAATATCATCTTATATTTCTTCCTATTTAAAGGACTTCATCAAGATACAAATAAATAAATAAATAATACAAAAGGAAGAAAGGAAGAGAAATTTTCTCTATTCCTTTTTTTAACACAAAGGAAAATGTAACAAAGTAATTCCAACGAACATAACCTATTACATCAAATAATTAATAACAATAAACATTTCATATAACATTAAAATCAATAAAAACAATTGTGATGATAAGACATAGAATTATTTTAAAGCTAAAAAAACCTTTAATTCGATTATTCCTTATCAAAGCTTTTTTGAAAATACTAAGTGATACATCAATTACCTTAAGGGACTTGTCCCTATTGAAACAGACACAACTGGTAATAAGACATGATTCCAACTTAAATCTTTTATTCTTATCTTTAACTTTCAATACATTATATACTATTGGGTCGGAGCAATGATTTTTCAGCATACAATGTCTAGCCCATTCGGAAACCTTACTATTAACTTTCTCAAATGCCGTAGTCTTTTTCACGTTCCTTCATCATCATACCTGTGCTTCCTATAGATACTTCCTTGCAATCCCTACATTGTAATGCATATATCACCCCCATTCTATTTAACTGTATTTCCTTCTTGTTCTCTCTTTCTTAAATAGAGTGTTATCTTTATGAAAAACTAAATTAACTTCATTAATTTTATAAACTTCCTTAACATGTTTGGTAATTTTTAAACCTATTGGTAAGTTGATGCATTTTGAAAACCTTTTGTCTTATTCAAATTATCTGAAATTTTCTCAAATTTTCTCTTCTTGAAAATTCCCTAAATGTTTTTTAACTTTAAAATAATTCTATGTCTTATCATCACAATTGTTTTTATTGATTTTAATATAATGTGATATGTTTATTGTTATTAATTATTTGATGTAATAGGTTATGTTTGTTGGAATTACTTTGTTACATTTTCGCTTGTGTTAAAAAAACACACTAGAGAAAATTTCTCTTCGTTTCTTCATTTTGTATTATTTATTAATTTATTTGTATCCTGATGAAGTCCTTTAAATAGGAAGAAATATAGATGATATTGCGGATGTAAAGAGGCGTTTGACTTTCTTCTTTGTATACATATACTTATATATGTTCTTTACAAGTGACACTGTTCTTTACAAGTGATGAAATGATTAGAGTGATGCCAGGAATGAAGGACTTCATATCAGTGAAAGGCAGCACAGGTGGTAAAGTACATGTTTCAAAAAGATTGATGCTTTGTAATTTAAAGGAAGAATACGAGTTTGCCAAGAAAAATTTCCAAGTGTAAAAGTGGGATTCTAAAAAATTTGCTGAAATTAGACCTAAAAACTTGTGTGCTGGCAGGACAGAGTAAACACATTCAGTCTCTGTGTGTGCACCACTCATCAGAATGTGAACCTTATGTTTGAAATTGCAAGAATAAGTTCAATTACGAATAGTGAAATTAAAACGAACAAGGAGTGTCTGCAAATGATGGTTGCAGCCATCATCAATTGACTGTTTCTTTTCAAATTGTGTTTCTATCCAGGTACTGAAAGGATTAGAGAACTTTTGGAAAAAGCATTTGAAGACAATGCAATTGAGACTGTCACATACAGACAGTGGATCTCTGTGGATCGATGTAACTGGAAATAATTCAAAAAACCGGGTAGTGACTTTTAACATGAACAAATTAAGCCAAATGCACAAACTAAAAACAATAATTACATATTAAAAAGCTCGCATAATCGATTTCTCCAGCGCTCTGGCTGGCTTCATCAGATGCAGTTACAAATAAAATAAAATAAAATACAAAAGCTCAGTCTTTTTAAAAAGAAACAGGCGAGATCCAAAGAGCTTTTTAATATGTAATTATGGTTTTTAATTTGTGCATTTGGCTTAATTTGTTCATGTTAAAAATAATTTCACGCACGTAAAATGTTATTTTATTAAATATTGCCTATTACTTTTTCAGTCTTCATTCCAATTTCAACCTACAATAATCAACACTGGACAATAAACAAGATCTGCTCTATACATCCCTCACCGCCTGCAATAATGACTCTCCCGAAACTTGAATACTCTTTGGATCTCGCCTGTTTCTTTATAAAAAGACTGAGCTTTTGTATTTTATTTTATTTTATTTGTAACTGCATCTGATGAAGCCAGCCAGAGCGCTGGAGAAATCGATTATATGAGCTTTTTAATATGTAATTATTGTTTTTAGTTTGAGCGTTTGGCTTAATTTGTTCATGTTAAAAATAATTTCACGTAAAATGTTATTTCGGTTAGTGACTTTGTTGATGTATTTTGTGAAAAACTTCCCGTTCTACTTCGTCATCACTTCACAGCAAAAAAAAACAATGTGAATTTCTGAGATATACTATGGAAAATCTTCTGGAATCTCAAGTGGCTGTCATTTGTGACTTTTCCGAGAATTATTCTTTCATTTTGCAAGATGCGGCCCAATCATATCATTGGTCCAATAGTCGGGCAACCATTCATCCTTTTGTGGTGTATTTTAAAGAGGAAGAAATCAAACATATTTTGTAATAATATCAGACTGCCTCAAACACAACACTATTGCTGTGCATCTGTTCCAGGCAAAGTTGCTGGACTTTCTGAAATGCAAGTTTCAAAGACTTCCTAAAAAATTCTTCTATTTTTCGGATGGTTCTGCAGCGCAGTACAAAAATAAAAAAAAACTTTTTTAACTTGTGTAATCACAAGCAAGATTTTGGTGCTGAGGCTGAATGGCATTTTGCAGCAACAATACATTGAACAGGTCCATGCGATGGAGTGGGGCCACAGTAAAAAGACTAGCAGCCAGAGCAAGCCTACAAAGACCCTATGAGGACCAAATAATGAATGCAAGGCAATTGTTTGAATGGGCACATCAGAACATATCTAACATAGACTTTAAATTTGTGACGATTGGTACAGCAAAGCTTTAACTATATCAGGCCCTCAGAAATTTACTAAGAAATACCAAAACTCATGACAATCTGAGACATGAAGTCTGATTCAGTGTGTTGATTTGACATGAAATTACTGTAATGTAGATTCTAACAACGCTGACTTCCATTCTTCCTTTTAATCCTTTGATATAATTTTCTTGATATAATAAATTAAAACTGAATCTGATGATCTGTCTTGATGGTTCTTTGATAGATGGAAATGTTTCATAATTTCATTTAGTAGTTATTGTTTCTTAGCTAGATGTTTTATATATTTTCCATTTATTATTATTGCTAATTTAATTAAAAAGACAAAGATTGAGGTTCTAAATCAGTCCATTATTACTTACTCCGAAAGTAAAAAGTTGTATACTTTGGATTCTTAGTTTCACTGAAATTGATTTTACCGAACCAAATTACTAATCAAAATAATTTAATAAATTTAAAAACAAATATTAGAAATTTCTTAATTTATATATACTTAATAAAGTTAAAATCATTTATTTTCCGATAATAAGTACGTTTGATGTTTTATGTTATAGTTATTGCATTTGTACGTTAAAAACTATTGTTTTAAAACTGCTGTCTGCAGTCACTTTGATCAAATACAATAATATAATACAAAATAAATATTATATTGGTTGATAGAGTGACAATAATAAGATTATGAATCATTTAAGTGATCAACATGAGTTAGTTTAAGTAAAAACATTGATTTCTGTAATGTCGGGTACATTTCCAAAGTCACATTGCGAAGTAGTGCTTTCCTGCACTGCTAGGCGATGGAGTAAACTTCCATTCAAGCGTGGTACATGCCAGGAAGCAACGGGCAGCTAATGTGGGATTGGGAATGCCACCCACAGTACATGATTGTAATTTCCTAATGGGAGCTTTGAAACAAAAGGCTATTGTCTTTCAAACAAACACTTCAAGGAATTTATCAATAGTAAAAAAACAAGAATATATATAAGAATAAATAGAATAGAATATAATAAATAGAATTATAATACAATACAACTATAAAAAATCATCACAAATATCCCCTTTCCAAGGCTTTTCGTTCCCAGTAAATACATGATAAGAAATAAACAACAATGATAATAATAAAAATAATATATGGCCATATGAAAAAATAAAAAAAATTATTTATAACTATTTATACAATGAAAATCAAATGTAACATGGTAATCCAGTGCAAAGCACTAAGCAGAGAGAGAGAGAAAAAACATTCCTCCGATCGCAAAAGTTCAATAAATGTTCATAATTTCACCAAAAGTTCACAAAAAGTTCACAAAAAGTTAATAACATTTTGTTAGTCCTTGGATAGTCCTTAGGCACTGTGATCAGGTTATGGTAGGCATCTACCTGATCGTAAAGTAATTCCATCAGGCATGGGTAGTGGATTGTTTTGCATCTCAGGTTATAATATCGGAGGCTCTGGAGTCGTAGTTTCTGTATTGTCGGCAGTAGGGTTTCAAACAGGCAATGTGAATCACTTCCGGGTGAGGGCAGGTGATCTAACATCCGAGATCAGGGATCAGCTCGTAGGTCACTGGTGATGTCTGGCATATCACTCTGAATGGTTTATACCACTAGTGGAGTAACTTCTCGGCCATGCCGTCTCGACGGGTAGGATGTGTGCCGATTCGAAATCAGCAGAACGAGGAGCTAGTGGTCTGTTATCTGCATCATAACGGCGCTTATTGGTGTGTTGGGCATCTCTGACGTTTTTGCGCGCCAGCTGATTGGCAGTAAGGTGTCGATCATTGTGCGGGGGTTTCTTCCTTGTTGGAAATAGAATGGGGTGTAGCCTGTGCTCTGTTGTACCAATGAATTATATGCGAATGTTAAAAAAGATAGTATGGAGTCCCAATTGCTGTGATCGACGTCTACGTACATGAATATCATGTCTGCCAAGGTTCTGTTGAGCTTCTCGCATAGACCGTTGGTTTGTGGGTGATAGCTCAAAGTTTAATGGTGGATCGTACGGCACAAATGTAGTGTTTCGGCAAGCATTGTGGACATAAACTCAGTCCGACAAAAGAATCTGCATGCTGCATGTTTTAACATAATGTCTTCCACGAAGAATTTCGCTACTTCAGATGCGGTGGCGTTTGGTAGGGCTCTGGTGACTGCATACTTAGTTGCGATGGAATCTTCCTCGATTGACAGGTGAGACATTGGGTAACGAAATGATGTTTAGCCTTGCTTTGTCCTGGCCAAAAATATTTTTTGATAGACTCGATTGATCGTCTTCGCTGTACCAAGGTGGGCGGAAGTCGGATCAGAGTGGCAGCCTTCGATGACAGTTCGGAGGAGGTGGCTTGGAATCATAAATAGTAGCGGGTTGGAGGTGGGTTCATAACTTCTTTTGCTTAGTATGTCATCTTTCTATTCGTATCCGTGTTTGTCGGGTTGTTGGGATGATTGTAGTGCTTCGATGTGCCTCTGAAGAGTAGGATCTCAGCGCTGTTCTGCTGCGATGTCAATTGATTCATCCAGGGACTGAATTGCATTGATGGAGTTTGGCTGTTGCTCGGCAGGTTGATCAGGATATCTCGATAAACAATCTGCATCAAGATGTTTGACTCTGGATTTGTAGATAGTGTGCATATTGTACTCTTGTAATCGCGGAGACCATCTCACTAATTTGCCAGTGGGAACATTGATATTGACCAGTCAATATCAACATATTGCATGATGGTTCGTGACTATAGTGAACTTATGGCCATACTGGTATGGTCGGATCTTGGCAATTGCCCATACAACTGCCAAGCATTCCTTGTGTGTAAGGGCATAATTTTTCTCGGGCTTCGTCAATGTTCTGCTCGCATAAGTTATCACATGTTGTTATCCATCTATAATTTGCACTAATACTACTCCGATTCCATAATTTGAAGCATCCGTGTGGAGTTGAATAGGGGCTGTCTCATCGAAATGTACGAGAATTGGTTTGGTGATGAGAGGTTTGTTCAGTGTGTCAAATGCTCGTTGTTGTTCCTCTTTCCATGTGAATGGCTGTTTTCTTCATTAAGACGAATAACGAGCGAACGATCATGGCAAACTTGGGAATAAACTTTCGGTAGTACGAATATAATTCGTAAAAACTCCCCACTTGCTTCTGATTGAAGGGTGGAGTAAAGTTATTGACTGTGGCGACGATGTCTGGATTCGGACGAATTCCATCATGGCATATTATGTGTCCCA
The DNA here is from genome assembly GCA_023159025.1 of Thereuonema tuberculata. Taxonomy (NCBI): domain Eukaryota; kingdom Metazoa; phylum Arthropoda; class Chilopoda; order Scutigeromorpha; family Scutigeridae; genus Thereuonema; species Thereuonema tuberculata. Next base: position 12,495 of record JAFIDM010114099.1, read on the forward strand.
GCATTAAACATACACTTCTTGGTAATTTAACTACAGATTGCCGGCGTTAAGGCACCCTAAAACGGTGTCAAGTCGTTGTAAGTGATCCTCGAAGTTATGTGAATAGATGATGATGTTATACAGGTAGCACAAACATATAGACCACTTTAATCCACGGAGAGTGTTGTCTACTAATCGTTCGAATGTAGCGGGCGCATTAAACAGCCCAAAAGGCATTATGTTAAATTTACACAGTCCGTCAGATGTCACAAAAGCTGTCTTTTGACGATCGTTATCATCAACTTTGATCTGTCAATATCCCGTGCGAAGATCTATTGCTGAGAAATTCATTCGAATGAGCAAATGAATCCAGGATCGAATCAATTTTTTGATGCTGGTACACGTCTCGCTTCGTAAGTGCATTTAACTTCCGTAATACACATAAACTCTCTAAGTTCCATCCTTCTTTTTCACTTGTATGACAGGTGAACTCCACGAGCTATGTGATTCTTCAATTACTCTCTGATCTAATACCCCTGTAACCTCGTCTTGAATTATTTTTCTTTCTTTGTGCTAAACTTGGTTTGATTGGCTTGCTATCACCGGTGTCAATTGCGTGTTTCGGAGCTTCCTGGGGTATCGTAGCAGGATTTGGTGATTCAAATACAGTCCTATGTTGTTTCAGAAGCTCCAAAATTTGATCATCTTGTGATGATTGCAATAGTTTATCCAACAGGCTTTGTAAAAGCTGGTTGTGCACAGTTGGCTTCACTGCATTGCTCGAGAGCTCGGTGGGGAGAGACTTGGGCGTGGTTATCACTGACGTCACGAAACGGATGAATTGATTGGACAGTCGCTATTCGAGTCTTGGCGGCAAGCGTGGCTGGGTTTCTTCTTGTGTTCGTTATCGAAACTTGAGTAATTTTATCCTCCATATTGCACACTGTTACTGGAATACAAAAATTATGGGATATTTTTGCTGTAGTGGTTCAACAATGAGTCCATTTATGAAAGTGTTACAACTTGCTACTATTCTAACTCCTGACAAAGGAGGAAGGGCACAAATAGTGTGAACAGCGCACAAATAGTGAGTACCCATTGTGTCTCGGTTCGTTGTATTTTTCAATTCGAGCACATTGTTTGAACAGTCAATGATTGCTTTGGTCACCTGCAGGGAATCCCATCCTAGGATAACATCGAAACTACAGTCTATAGCTAATAGAAATTCAAATGGTATGACAGTTCCATTAAATAGTAGCATGCTAGTAGTTTTATCTAAAACGAGTAGCTTTTTTCCCGTTACACCTCGGAGCACAGGTAAGTTCGTAGGAGTAATTACTTTGCAACTTTTCTTACGAAATGTCTCAGAAATTAGGCTTATTGTAGCACCAGAATCCACTAAAGCTTGGGTCGGTTGTTCATCGAAGTATATTGTGATAATATTGTTAGCTTTTGTTTTGGACACTCCCCCGCATTCGAAATCGACTCGTCCAACCTGGCTTCCCAATTCGAAGTTGACCAGTCCGGAGGTTGGAACGAGGCAGCCAGCGGCCTTAGAACGAGGAGTAGAGCCTTGGAGAGGCAGTTAGTTGGGTGGCAAGAGCCACAGCACAATCTCCAGTCCAGGAGAAAAGAGGAGTTCATCTGACAGTTGGTCGGGTGGCAACAGCCACAGCTCAATCTCCAGTCCCGGAGAAAAGAGGAATTCGTCCGAGAGTTGGTCGGGTGGCAGGAGCCACAGATCAGTCTCCAGTCCCGGAGAAACAAGAAGTTCATTTGGAAGTTGGACGGGTGGCAGCAGCAACAACAATAGAGTCTCCAGCTACGGAAATAAGAGGAGATCGTTTGGAAGTTGGACGGGTGGCAACCGCCACAGCCGAGTCTCCAGGTTTGGAGGAGCAAGTACTTCGTTTTGGCGTCAGCCAGTCACAATTGGAAAATTCACTCAAAAGTGAAGGACAGTTAGCCCGAGAGGCTAAGAAGCGTTTTGGTTGCACGAAGGACCACACAGTTCTCCCCAACTAATAGAGGATACTTCCAGCCAGAAAGAGAGGGATACCTAATATTACGAAGAAGCCATTCGTTCCCGCAGAAAGTGCACCGGAGTCCGCAGCATTACCGAGGCGACCAGGCCTAAAAAGTACGGTTACGAAGAAAGAGAACCGGAGAAAGAGGACCGGAGCCCGCAGCCTTACCGAGTCGACCAGGCCTAGAAGGAGTACGGCTACGAAGAAGCCATTCGTTGCCGCAGAAAGTCCACCGGAGTCCGCAGCATTACCGAGGCGACCGAACCCAGGAAGACGCGACTACGGGAGAAGCAGTTCCCCAGCCGAAAGTCACCTTTCGCCGAAAAAGACCCTGCGACAACCGGGCGTCTACAGGAAAGTCAACTGTAGCCGTGAAGTTCTGCAATCAACATGCAGTGTGTGAAGAGGGCAGCCCTGAGCCGAAGAGCAGGACAAATAGAACTTTGTGCCGCATTTGAGTTGAACAATAAAGAAATAAAATTTGATTTAACCCCATTCTGTTCTCCATTCACATACCACTGTCTCGATCATCGCAGTAAAGTCCCCCCTAGCCGCCGGCAGTGAGTTGAAGTACATCCCCGAACCCCACATGCCGGTAGCAATATTATTGTTCGGGTGTGGTGTAGCGTTTGCGACAAAGCTACCATCATGAGTTGTCACTCGAACTAGTTTTTCAGAATTGCGGATGACAGGCTACGGCTGTTTTGTGTACTCTGTTGGGTGTAGGAAGCTGGGTTGTGTCCCTGTCTATGTAGCGTTAGGTAGCGTCTTCCATTCGCCGGTGATCTGGACCTACTGCGATGGGCAAGTACGTACATGGGGTGTACAGTTTCATGGTAGACTGGGGAATCGTACACTGCTCTGTACTCTTATCTCTGGCGAGATTGGTATTGGTAGTGTGTTGTTCTTTGTTAGGCATTTTGACGAGTACGGCAATGCTTCATCACATGCCCAATTCGATGACAGTAGAAAAAAAGGGTTTGTCCTGGGCTGTCCGCCATTCCACTGATCTGCGATGGGGTTGGCCTTGATTTTGATGGCGTTGCTGATTTTCTCTGCTGGCCGTAGGTTTTCGAACCATTTTTTTTGCGATGCCGGCTAGGGAAAAGTAAACATTGGTCAATTGTGCAGCTTCGTTCCATCTGTTGAATCGAGTGATTCGGTCATAAACTTTTAACTATATGCATGGGTCATCCTCTGAACGGGCATAGAAGATTGTGGGTTATCTACATATGTGGGTTGTGACTGGAGTAGCCGCTAGGGTGGCATAAGTTGTAGTCGAAGTATTGGGCATCTTGTCTACTGAGGCCACGTAATCTACGGCTGTGTTGGGTTGGTGGAGGAGGCAGGAGGCTCACTTCCGATCGGGAGGGAATGGTGAAAATTCGGCACTCACAAACCAGTGTTTCGGAACCAAATTGTGATGATAGTTTCGTTTGTGGTTCGGGAAATGAGGATTAGTTCTAACTGGAGCAGAACGGGATCTGTTTATTCAAGTGAAATCAGGGGTTTAAATAACATTATGTACAGGCACTCTGAT